>LS932213.1:148497-185988 GCA_900490955.1 Micoletzkya japonica | reverse complement strand
GGGGGGGGGGGGGGGGGAAGAGGAGGTGGAGGGACGGTCAGGGAGGTGCTATCATATGACACGAACACCGCTTTCTGGCGTCGAAATACGCCTCACTGTGGTTGCATCTTGAGCGAGTACCAGGAGACGGTTGGCGGCTCGCAGTAAGGACACCAAGTCCGGGTGGCCAAATGCGAATATCTCCGACAATGAGATGCGAATATCTCTCAGATTTCGCGGATTTTGTTGAGATTTCCTCAACAAGGCGGACTGTAAGCGCACTTTCGTGGTTATGGTTGCCGTTTCTCTTCTCGAACGGTCCCCATCTCTGTAGTTTCCATAGCTGCCGCCGAGGTGTCTCCCCCCTTTCACTCTCTTCTCCCTCACGAGGAGGAGTGCTACCGTATTCCTGGTCCGCCCGTTAGGTGTGACACTCACTCTTTCGCCGGGGAGTCTCCCTCTCCTCTCCCTCTCCCTCCTTTCGGGAAAGATGAGGCAGGGAAGTGGTGGTGGCGGTGGGAAGAGTGAGAGACAGAGGAAATGCGATTATCCTCTTCCCTCGACACTCTCCTCGCTTTCCGTGCTCTCTTCCCCGCCGCCTGACTGTCTGTCGTCTCTCCCTCTAGCAGGTTCTCTCGCTCAACGTAGATAGACTAGGGGCGCCTCGTCAGCGACAACTCACCGTTGACGGGAAGGAAGAGGAAAGTGAAGGGGGGGGGGACTGGGGGGAGATGAGGAGTGAAGGGGAGGTGGAGGGAAGATAATAATAATCTTTATCATGCAAAACACGAGTTGAGCAAGTGGGCATAAGAAGAAGAAGAAGAAGGTGAAGGAAATATATGGTAGAACGACAGTGAACAAAGTGCGGCGTACTGTATTGAGGCACCAAGTCTATCTAACTTGTGAGCAGAGCTCGCTGCTCGGTTAGGCTATTTAGACAAGCTACGGGGTTCAGTGGTTGATGGAAGTCAACCAAGAAGAACTATCAGATTCATGTGTGTATATATTCGCTGCTTCATCACCCAGAGTGTCGAAGACATTGAAAAGAACCCGGCTCGACTGCACTATTGGGTTTGAAAGCCAAGCCTTTTAATCGCATTATGAGCCCGAGAGAGTGATGAGGAGCACGGAAGAATGAAGAGAGTCAGACGATAAAGACGCAAATCGCGCTTGGTTTTCAGACCCCTACTGCACTAGTCGATGGGACTCTTCCAATCAAGCGGCCCGCCCTCAAAATGGTCCAAAATGAAGTGTCTGTCGTGTGACAATGCCCACGTTGACGGGAGGGGGGAGGGGGCTAATTGCTCGTTATGCAGTATTAGTGCAGAGTCAACAGGACGGGGGTGCCCTCAGGGGAGTTGCGTATTACCTATAGGGTAGGGCGAAGGTTTCCACCGTTAATGTGCTATACCAGAGGAATTGGCTCCAATATATGCCAGAAAAGCTAGAATCGAATAGGCGCGGAATGTGCAAAGGCCGGGAATTCTTTGGGCAAAAGCCGGAGCCGGAAAACGCTTGTCAGCGTAAAACGTAAAGCCTAGAAAGCGGGCGTTTGATCTCTCCTCGTGTCGTCCGTCCTGGATACACTGAGCGAAATTTCACCACCATACAGCACCTAGTGAATCATTCACCACACAAATTTCACCAGCCCGCTGGTGAATTGTGCTCCATTCACCAGCGGGCTGGTGAAATTTGTGTGGTGAATGATTCACTAGGTGCTGTATGGTGGTGAAATTTGGCTGAGTGTACGGTAGTTCTCGCAACACTCCTTCTTCGCCAGCGTCACTTACCTCCGCTTTGAATGCGTAATGAGGAGTCCACAGTTCTTGCTCTACTCTGCTCAAGGTGCGCATTAGAATAGTAGATTGGCCCCGCTTGTGAGGAGGAGAGGGAGTGAGAGACTGGCAATAGCCACAGGTTATAATGTATGTGGTGGCAGATGCCCTCCGGGGGTATTGTTAAGAGGATTGGGGGGGAGGAGAGGAGGTAAGAGTGCGCGATGGACAGGAGAGAAGAGATACGAGGGAAAGAGTGCCGTACACGGTCTAATGGCCATTATTGACACTTGTGAATGGTTGGGGGCGGGTGCTAGGAAAAGAAGAAGAGAGTTGGAGGTGGGGGGGGGGGGTGAAGGGGAAAAGTGATAGGGAGGGGAACTGTTCGGAAGCATCGTTGGGGTCGGATGAGAGGATATAGGATGATTAAAGGGCCCCTCCAGGCAATATCTACCATATGCATTTTTCGACATCATTGGATAGCTCTCAATGTCCTGAATCTCATCCTCTCTCCTTTTTTGTTGAGACTTCGCCGTTGCTGAGAAAAAGCTGTGCAAAGATTTCTCTCGCTGTGTGCGTCTCTTCATTCCTTTCTTGTCTCTCACAATCAATCAACCGCTCTTAATTGGTTATCTCTCGAAATGAATGAGATGGTTGGAGGGACCCTTTAAGCGCTATCAAAATTACTCGTATTCAGTAGCCATTAAAGCCTGCGATGCAAGGCGCCATAAACGTATTGCTGGAGGAACAGCGAACGTTGGGAAATCTTTGCTGCGCACTCTGCTAAATAGGTACAGTGAAAGTCTCTTGGCAAAATGCCGGCTTACGCTAAACGCCGGCTCCGGCTGAAGTCTTACGGTGGTTAGCGGAAAGAACGGCGCGGCTCTCTCAACGTTCGTTTTCCTCCAATAATAATACAGTACACTTTCACTGCTTGTTTATCATCCCATTCTCTCATAGCTGCCTGCCAGTCCATCCGTGTGTTCCTCTGCCTCTCCCATTCCATTCACGGACCGGGGGAATGATGAAGGGAGTGCAAGCATGGATGGTGGCTGCTTCCCCCTCTGTCAGTGGATGACACTCGCATCACTCAAACAGTTTAACGGGCGCGCCATAGACTGACTCCCGCTGAGAGGAGGAGGAGCAGGGGAGGGCAGAGTATGATAGCAGGATAGCGAGCTGGGCAGGGACCGTGAGTAACGGCATGATGATACCACCAGATACTGCCATTGATCAAGCGAATTGTCATCCATCTGAGAGGGCTTCTGCCATTGCCACCACGTGACATACCCCCGCTGAATGGCATGGTGATTAGGCAACCTGCCCTCAATCAAGGAGAGGCCTATGTCATTGTCATCACGTGACATTCCGCCTCAGAGTGACATGTTGTCTGTCCCCATTCTCATGTTGCGTTCCCCTCTCCCCTTCCCTGTCCATGTCCTTGTACCGCAGTCTCGGTCCATCGCCGCCCGTGTATTCTTCCCATCCCTTCATTCCGCCTCTTCAATCCTCCTCCCCTTCTCTATTACCAGCCGCCCCCCCCTTCGTCTATCGTTCCAGTACCGAGGAATGCAACACGACAAGAGATATATATATAGGGGACTTGAGGAATGGAGATCACTTAGGGTTTGAAAACCAAGCGCGATTGGCGTATTTATCGCCTGACTCTCTTCATTCTTTCATGCTCCTCATCAGTCTCATAATGCGATTAAACGGTTTGGTTTTCAAACCGTAGAGATCATTCTAATCTCAGTTCTTCTTTATGAACTGTCAGATGACGGACTCTTGGGCTGGAAATGACGGGACAGCCATTTCGCGAATGTACATGCTCACTTTCGAAAATCAAAGTCGCCTTCCGACTCCATTCGAATCGCATTTGGGAAGGGGGAGCGGCGTATATGAAAGTGGTGGCAAAAACTGAGCATGAAAGGGGGGCGAGAGAGCGTGCTGATAGTGCAGAGTGGTTAGAGACAAGAAGGGACGGAGCGATTTCATCTTAGCAAGTGTTGACGAGACGACGATGGACCGTTCGCTCCTCGAGTTCTTCCCCTTCCTGTATCAGGGTGTCAGTCAGACCGTGCGTCCACCGACGCATCCTCTCGCACCCCGCTTTGCCTCCCTCGCGGATTTGACGGCCTACGGTAGCTGGCGGGAGGTAATGCGCATTCGTCAATGCTCATGTCAGCCTGGACTCTCTCTTGTGGGGATCACAACCTTGCATCTATCTCTTCGGCAGCTCTCATGCGCTTGCTAGACATCGTTGTACACTGGCGAACGCTCAGTATTCTTTTATAGGTATACATGTTGTATGTCAGGTTGGCCAAAATCGTACCTAATGTCTCCTCCCAAACCCCCGTATCCCTACCACTCCTCCCGTTGTAGCTCGAGTCGCTCGACCGTCCGGATGTCATCCAACGTCTGCCCTCGACGTCCTCGCCGTGGCCCGCCTATCCCTCCTTCCTGCCGCCGACCTCGATGACCGGCAGCAATGGAGCGGCCGCTAATATGCAGGTGTGTATAATATCTATAGTGCCGTCACTCGTGCTAATTGTAAGCCTAGAGTCCGTGTAGGGAAGTGGGACGCATTTTATATTAAGGGAGGTATCATCATGCTAGTTGGTATCGATCCTGTGACCGTGTATAGTGAGTGCGAGCAATACAACGCCTTCTCATCGATTCCTCCTTTACTATTTAAAAAGTCGATTAAAAAGATCCCCGTCGGAAAATCATTGCGAATATAAAGCGAGAGAGTGTGCAAAAGTGAGAGAACGCGAGTCATGTTGAAACGAAGGGAAACTTCCGGATCGCCGTTTATTCCGCCATAGCTCGTTCAAACGGTGGACGACGTCCTCTCCTCGTCCTCACTGTCGCAACTCGGCGACGGCGACGAAAACGCCTGCTCCGACGACCTGGAGAACTTTGCGAAGCAGTTCAAGCAGAGGCGGATCAAGCTGGGGTGAGCTTGGTCAGTTTGATCCTTTGATCCCTGATCTTTGCAGCTTCACGCAGGCGGACGTGGGCAATGCCCTAGGCACGCTGTACGGCAACGTCTTCTCGCAGACCACTATTTGTCGATTTGAGGCCCTGCAGCTCTCGTTCAAGGTGCGTAGCGGGGTTGACGGTTATTTTTCTCCTGACTGAGATTCGGAACGATCTTTTCTTCGTATAGTTCTTTTTTTTTGTTAACTAGAGGTGTTTGGACAATTGTTCATCTTGCATTTTTGAATGATAGGTATGTTTTCGAGACGGGAAAGGTTAGGGTGCAAAGTAGATTTTGGAAAGGTTGCAGAATATGTGCAAGCTGAAGCCGCTGCTGTTCAAGTGGCTGGAAGAGGCGGACTCGACGACCTCCACTCCCGGGTCGACCTTCGAGAAGCTCGCCGGACAGGGCGGCCGCAAGCGCAAGAAGCGAACCTCGATCGACGTGAGGGCTTCGATCATGTATCTTTGCATAGTTGACAGTGTGTTGCAAATGTCAAGCGAACGAGCGCCAACATGCTTACGATACGGTGTTTTCCGTGTGAGAGTTCCTGCCCAAAATCAGGGTTGTGTTTTTTCGGCATCTCGTTTGCCTAACATTTTCACTGTTGTCAGAACGCTGTGAGTTAGGCACTGCAGTATATTAGTTGCCGTCAGTGCGTCGCGGTATCGACTGCAGACGAAGTATGAGTGACTGTACTGCCGAAAAGCTTTTTTTGCTGTCAAAATAGAATTTGACGTCTTCAGACCAATATCAAGTCGCGACTGGAGCAGCACTTTATGAAGAATCCGAAGCCGAACGCGCAGGAAATTACGCACGTGGCCATGGAGTTGAATCTGGAGAAGGAGGTGAGCGCAGGAACATTTTAATAGTAATAATAATAATAATAAACGTTTTGCTCAGTTTCGTCGCTATCTCCTCGTATTCATGCTCCGTAGGCATTAGGGTTCTCCTTTCTGACGCTTTTTCTCGTTCGCCTTTCAGACCTCTATAAGTATAGGCCGTGATATGCCTACAGAGCATGAACACTGAAACGCAAGCGTGGAAAAGCGTCAAAAAGAGAACCCTGGTGGACGTGTCCTTGGCATGGAACGATCTCGTCTTACTCTAAGCTTACTCTAGGCATGGCTCACTGTAGGTGGTCCGCGTGTGGTTCTGCAACCGACGGCAGAAGGAGAAGCGGATGACCGGGCAGTACCCGGACATTATGGTGCACAATCCGTACGAGCACGAGATGTTCTACGCGCAGTCTGGTCAGTCTCTTTGAGAAAGGGTTGCCTTTAGACAATTATACAGCGAAATTACGCTGACTTAGCAAACTATATTGATTCGGAAAGACGTGATTGATGAAAACTCCCAAGGAAAGAGGACAATTCGGGGGGAGGGGCACGCTTACTATAGTGGAATAAACATATCCGTCAGTTTATCCATCCGAATATCTGGCGAGAGAGTGTGCAAAAGTGAGAGAATTAGACTCATTTTGCAACGCGTAAAACTGACGGATCGGCTCTATTCCACTATATCCACTAGGGTTTGAAAACGTATTTATCGTCTGACTCTCTTCATTCTTCCATGCTCCTCATCACTCTCGGTCTCATAATGCGATTAAAAGGCTTGGTTTTCAAACTCTAATATCCACCCTTCCAGGCATGCCCTCCGGCCCGCTGTGCGATCCCGTCCACTGGGCGGCCGTTGCTGCAGGCTTGCCCAAGATCGAGGAACACCCGGAGCCGGGAGCCGTCGTCCGGTCCGAATCCTGAGAGCCGGATATTGGACACGCTGCCCGTCTCGTAAAACCCGGTCCCGCCCCACTCATTCCTAACCATCCGCTAACCTACTGCTTCCCGGTCTTCACGGGGGCTCCATATTCATTCCATCCGCCGAAACAATTGCCGACTCGTTGTCCCCTTTATTATGTTGTTACCATTATAACTACAATCCGTCCAACCGTTACTCTTGGTAGCACCGTTGCCATACTGTCTAGTCCAATTTATGCAGAGGAACGGAGAGAACAATAAGTTGGCTGTACGATGCTTTGAAGGTGCTTATCATTACCTTATTTTGTGAAACCGCACTTTCAAGGCATCCGCCGTGTCCCTCATCTCCTTTTGCCCCCCCCCACCCCACCCCCACCCATGCATCTCAGGTCGCGTTCAAGAAGTGAGCTTTCCCCCCTGCTAAACAATTGTAAGCACGTTCACTACATTACGCCTCGTCTTCTAAATATGTACGTATGCATCCAAGATAATATATCTATCGTACGACCAAATGAGAGTGATAAAGTATTGTATTCCTGTATGCTATTTCCAGCGCGAAAACAACGTTATTGATGGTTATAAGGGGCCCAGGTTCTCACGCTTACCATAACCACCACCCTTCTCGGAGCGCAGCCCCTCTTTTATCCGTAGCCGCGTTCCCAAACCCGGCCGGAGTATGTTTCAAGTGGTGCTGGAGGACGAGCTCACTGATGCAATGGGTACGCGCTAATCCGAGACTGCTGCCCACCACGAGAGGCACACATATGGAGATATCATTGGGCAAGTGTTACAGCGGGATCACACCTGTGTTAATAGTGTTCGGCAGCACAAACCCGTCATGTTTGAGTTGGCGGGCTGCCAACTAGCGCACAAAATTCAAAGCGATTTCGCAGGCCAAACGAAACGTTCTGGTGTCTAATACTGTTACTTTTGCTGAACCGTATTCGTGATACTCGGCATGATCTACCGACGTATCTTTTCATTCCGCTATATCTTCTGTCGTTTCATCCCACTCGAACCGCCTCTGGAATGCCCTCCACTGATCCCTCTCGACCTTGGGCGCTCCGCATTGTCTAACATCTCTCCATCTCTCCCTAACCAGCCCGAGAGAAGCCGCCTGTCAATCATGCGAGGGAAGAGGGCAGGATGAGGATCTGGAAGGCACAGTATTCCGCGCGGTGAAGAATGTGTCTAATAGCGAATTGACCGCCATTTTTGAATTTTCTCAAGAGTGGCTCTATCAATCTGAGCCAAAATTTCGGAGGGGTTAGAATCCATACTGACAAACTTTACTTTTTAAATTCAGAATTTTCTGTTCACTGGTTCGCCCACAGGATCGGATCCTATGTGCGGAAACTGCTATTCGCTATTAGAACGCTTGGAATGCTGTGAAGGGCAACAACTGCAACTGTGGACGTTGAAAGGGAGTAAGGACGACTACTGAGAAAGTGGACATCTCGGAAGTCGGAAAGGGATGCTTACTGAGCTGACTGAGCAGTTATGA
This sequence comes from Micoletzkya japonica, assembly GCA_900490955.1. NCBI lineage: Eukaryota > Metazoa > Nematoda > Chromadorea > Rhabditida > Diplogasteridae > Micoletzkya > Micoletzkya japonica. Next base: position 177,993 of record LS932213.1, on the reverse strand, counting down.
CGCAGGAAAATGCGCCGTCAGTTGGTTCATTCCTACATTACTTTCGACGAGAGAGCGACGCGGTATGAGGAGAGTGCAGGCGAAGTAGGAATGATATCGGAAAAGTAAATATAGTGGATTAAAAAGATTCGTCGGAAAATCATTCCGAATATAAGACGAGAGAGTGTGCAAAAATGAGAGAATTAGACTCATTTTGGAACGAAAGAAACTTACGGATCGCCGTTTATTCCACTATAATACAGCAATGAATCTTTGGTAATCCGATGCCCGCTCGTTTCATCTTTTTACACACTTTTTTACCCGCCTCTCGCCCCCCCCCTCATCGTGAAGATTTACTCAAAGCATCTATATATTAGGTTGGTGTGCATAAGTCTTGCAATGCTTTTTGAAAGGTAATTATCTCAATTACTTCCGTTCAAAACTAAAACTTATTTATGCCAACCCCACAACAACGGTTCCTAGTATGCAGAACATATAGTGGATTAAAAAGATCCGTCGGAAAATCATTCCGTATGTGCAAAAGTGAGAGAATTAGACTCATTTTGGACGGATCGGTTTATTCCTTAGCACCCAATCATCTTTAGGACATATACTATTGGTTTTTAGGTTTGGGCGATTTCGCGCTCATGTCTCAAAAATTTTAAAAATAATGTTTAAAAAATCGGTTTCCTCCCTTTAGATCATTATTTTGGAGAGTATTTTCATTATTTCCGACGTGGACCATACTATCTAATACCACATCAACAGCTTTCGAAGATTTCATCTTTTTCAAATAAAGATTTTTTTAAATTTTACGGTTTTTCGCGTATGTTATGCATTAGTGATCGGTAGCCTCTAAGCGTCATTTATACATATTTTGTCTATAACACAGCGTTCCCAGCGTTCGATTAACGAATGGCGGTTTCCGCTGTGATCTATCGTCACTGCTCCCACAAAAATGAGTCAAAATTCGCCAATTTAAAAAGTTAAGCTTCTCCTCATCAGTCGAAAGAGCTACCAAAATTTGGCGAAAATTCATCCAGCCGTTGTGGAGTAAATTCAAAATTAGTTGCCAATTCGCTATTAGACACTTCCCCTTACGGTCGGAATGCTGTGATAACAAAACAAATTTAAATCCGAGTTTGTCCCAGCTTTATAAGAAGATCTGATATTGCACACGAGACCAATTTGCGATTGATTTGCTCGTTGAGCTTTCGAGATAGGCGCAAAGCTATGGCTTTTCTGTTGTATGGTAATGAGGCTAGCATTCGAAAAATGAAAACAAAAAACTTTCGCTTATTTATAAGAACTTGTTTCTGTGAGCCGTTCAGGAACCATGTAAGTTTAACATGACCAATGTATTTTGTATCAATGCGGTAGTAATCTCAGAAATATAGATGTAAAGCATGGTCAGTTCCGACTACGGTACCTGAGTATGCAAACTAACGTTAATTTATAAACCCGAAAAACAAGCGAACCAACTCCAAATGGCATTTTTACATAGCTTAGACAGTGAGTATTCACTACCTTCAACAACAGTTCTCAATACCCCCATATAAATATTTTACATCGCTTTTATGAAACTGAATTTTTCAACACTTTAGTTCATTTCTCAGCTATACAATGAGTAATAGAAGTCCAACAAACATGGTTTGTAGACTACGCTGGTAGGTATTCATATATGTATGAAAAAGGGTCACTTCATTTAGCTGGTCTTGAAAAAAATGAAAATTTAGAATATTGCAAGACTTATGCACCAACCTAATATCTCATTTCCTCGTTCATGTTTGCTAGATCACTCATCTGGCTTCGCCGCTTCCGTCCCCCTTCCCTTTCATTCTCCTCTCGTTTCTCCATCCTAAGCGGTCGGCTCTCTTCTGGCTCTGCAATGGCGGATGCTCCGTAAGTATTATAGTGGATTAAAAAGACCCGTCGGAAAATCATTCCGAATATAAGACGAGCGAGTGTGCAAAAATGAGAGAATTAGACTCATTTTGGAACGAAAGAAACTGACGGATCGGTTTATTCCACTATAATTGATTGATTTATCTACACTGAAATAGCAAGGCAGTATTAATATCAGAAAACGACACAGTACAGCTCATAAGTAGGTATAAGAGAGCTTACTAAAAGCTCAGTTTTTATGTACAGAGGAAAGAAAGGAGGAGAGGAAGTTCCTAAATACAAGCGGAGAAAGATCAAATACGTTATCGGGTAGTTTGTTCCAAGTAAAGAGATTACGAAAAACGAAAGTTGTCTTGAAATGGGAACTACGAGCAAGGGGAACGATTAGTTTGAAACGGTGGCCTCTAGTGGTTGAAGTGGGGGAGAAGGAGAAAATATACACGAAATGAGAACGTCGACTAAGCCCAAATGAATCTTATACAACATCATGAAATCAATCGTATTCCGTCTAACACATAATTGTTCAATGTCTAAGAAACGAAGTCTATTTACATATTACGCTTCACGACCACTACGACGGAGGATAAAACGAGTATACATTCGCTGAACATTCTCTATCTTCTTACTATATACTGTTCAAGCTATTACTAGGAGGAGACCAACACTCGGAATACGTTTCTAAGAGTGGACGCACATATGAAGTGTAAAGTCTACAGAGAATGGCGGGATTAGCAGTTTTAAAAGTACGAAGAATATACATACAACGTCTACGAGCCTTGTTACAGATTATATCAATGTGTGTATCAAAACAGAGAGTATTAGAATAAGTGAGTCCTAGGTCTTTGAAGGAAACGACATTGGGGAGGGGAGTACCAGAGAGAGTAAGGGTGAAGGGGGGATGGGAACGACCGACCAGCATGCAGGCTGACTTGGAAGAGGAGATGGAAAGGCCACGAGAAGAGCAGAATGAAGAGACCAGGTCGACGGCTTGTTGCAACATCTGAGGATCGTCCCGAGTGTACAGCTTGCAGTCGTCGGCGTAGAGAACGACGTTGACTGAGGGAGGCAGACAACGAGGGAGACCGTCGACGTACGATATGAACAGGAGCGGGCCCAATACGGACCCTTGGGGATGACCGACTGGACCCGGTATACTCTTGAATCAGTACACCCCACCCTTACACATTGCGTCCTATCAATAAGGAATGACCCGAACCATCTAAGGAAAGACCCCTTAATGCCAAAAGAAGAGAGTACAGAGAGGAGAAGATCATGTGGAATAGTATCAAAGGCACGTGAAAGATCGAGAAAGCAGACAGTAGCAAAGGAGTTATCATTAACAATGTTATTTAGATGGGACAGAGACTGTAAGAGGGCTGTGGTACAGGAACGTTTAGGGCGAAAGCCGTGTTGGGAGGGATGAAGTAAGTTGTTAGTGTTAAGATAACTATACAAAACAGAGGACTCTAACCGCTCAAACACTTTGCTAGTAGAACACGTGAGAGAAATAGGACGAAAATTAGAGGGGTCAACCTTACTACCCTTACCCTTATAAATAGGCTTGACAATTGCATGCTTCCAAATAAGGGGACATGAACCGTACGTAAGGAAACGATTAAAAAGGATGCACAGGGGAAGTGATATGGAGTCAGCACAGCCCTTGAGAAAGGCATAGGGAATATGATCAGGTGAGGTGGAATTGTGAAAGGGAAGTCTGCTGCATAAACGATGCACCTGTGACAATGATATATCCACGAAATGTAATGAACAATTAACAGGAAGTTCTGGAACAGAGGGAAGAGAGGAGGTATTAAAATTAGCAGAGAAGGTACTAGCTAGTAAGTTGGCAATGTCAAGTGGGTCGGTGAGAGGTACAGTAGTGGATGGATCACCGAGGGAGGAAATAGTGTCAGTTGGGCTTAATACGGGATGAAGCATAGCGATAAAATGAACGAAGATTTCGCGACTTGGAAAGCAACAATTCACGACGGCGAGTGTCGCTTCTAATTAAATCTCTTAGCAAACGGGACACACGAGAGAGCCTAAGGCCTACTGTACTACGACGTTTGTAGAGGGACTTGTACTTACGAAGGAGCCTATGAGTACGATTACTATATACAGGGTTGCAGTCACGAACAGTACGGAGGGGAACGAAACGAGAAATGAGAGAATATGATTAGTGAATAAATCATACAGATAATCAGGATCAGAAGAGGATGAGAACAACACATTCCAGTCAATAGAAGCGATAGCTAAATTGACCTTATCGTAGTCAACAGCTTTAAAATCAGGAACTTAAAGTACAGAACGGGAAGGGGAAGGAAACGAGAGGAAAAAATTAACAGTGGAATGATCTAGAGTAGGGAGAGGGCATGTTACATGACAGTTATTGACAATAGAGGGGTCGGAAGTGAGGACGAGGTCAAGAATATGGTTTACTCTAGTGGGAGAGTGGACTAGTTGAGTTAGGTTGGTCGAGGAGACAAAATTAAGAAGATGACTGACAATTGTACAGGAACCGAGAGAAGAAGGAGGAGAAGCACTCCAGTCAATAAGGCTAACATTGAAATCACCCGTGATAACAAACTGGTGAGGGGAATGGCACATGAGGTCATACAAGTGATCAAGGCAATTACTAAATGAGGAAGAGTCACAGGATGGAGAACGATAGATAACCGCTATACAAACGGTATGAGAAAGTACAAACGGTATGAGACAACAAACGGTATGAGACACAAACGGTATGAGACAAGGCACAAACGGTATGAGACAAGACACAAACGGTATGAGACAAGGCACAAACGGTATGAGAAATTAGTGTTGTGGAGATGAAAGATGAAATGAGAATGAGAGCCCTCCCTCCCTCGAGGCTGATCATTTCATTGCACATGATAGGGGACGTTCGGTGGTCATTTGAGATGAGAGTATCATGGAGTATTGAAGATCAACGTCGCATTTAGATGCAACTCTCATCTAGATGAGAGTGCATGCAATTTAGCCCCGGCTAGGCAATAATTTCCTAAAAACCCGTAGGGGCAGGCTCAATTCTAAGGGAATATTCACGGTGGTATCGGTGTGTGCTAGGGCATTGCTGCCTAGCGGGTTAGCGAAATTTCGCTGAGCGCCTCCGTATTCCTGGAACCCGTCACATGGGCTAACCGTGATATTTATCGCTGGCTGGTGACTAGAGTGCGACTATCGAATGCACTTGTACGTTCTCTCCGTATCTCACTCTCCATTCTTCTCCGCTCTCTGGATCGCATTCGATGGTCGCAGCGCTCTACCGCACTGAGCGAAACTTCACTAGCACACGGCACCACCGGGAAATTGCCCCAGCGGGCTAGGGCAAATGATTCCCTAAAAAAGCAGTAGGGAGAGGCTGCATTTTTGGGGTATTTTCACAGAGGTGCCCGTATGGTGGTGGAGAATTATTGCCTAGCTAGGGTGTTTTTCGCTCAGCGTGGCGAAGCCTACGCAATGCCCGGTCTCGCAGGTTGCCCCCCTCGCGGTCGGCCGTGTTCCCGCCAGCTCCCGCCCATCCCGTCAGCTTCACGGACATCTCGGATAAGCAGAAGGCGGCTGCCAGCACGAGGAGCGGCATCTCGAAGATGGTACGGAGGAGGGGGGGGGCGGTTGACTAGGGTTTGAAAACCAAGCGCGATTAGCGCATTTATCGTCGGACTCTCTTCGTTCTTCAGTGCTCCTCGTCACTCATAATGCGACTAAAGGGTCCCTCCAACCATCTCATTCATTCCTAGAGATAACCAATTACGAACGGTTGATTGATTGATTGATTGTGAGAGACAAGAGAGGAATGAAGAGACGCAGACAGCGAGAGATATCTTTGCACAGCGTTTTCTCAGCAACGGCGAAGTTTCAACAAAAAAACGAGAGAGCATGAGACTCAGGACATTGAGAGCTATCCAATGATGTCAAAACTGCATATGGTAGATATTGCCTGGAGGGGCCCTTTAAAAAGCTTGGTTTTCAAGGGGTTGACAAATTAAGCATACCATTCGGGTCTTTTTGACCAATATGTTTCACACATCATTCATAACCACGACGCGCTCCAGGAGTGGCGAAACAAAAAGACCCGAATGGCATGCTCTATTGAAAACTAGAAATGTGCATGCGAGTTCTTTTGGTCAATATAAGACCCGTGGAACTAAGAAGATAGAATGGTATCCAGGATACCATTCTGACGTTTTAGTTCCACGGGTCTGATATAGTCTAGAAAATCGGAACGTATAAATCGCGATTCCGCCGCTACAGTGTTTAGCGAAATTTTCGCACTTCAAAACGATGACATATCATTCCAAGACAAGATATCAGGTACATGGGCAGCTTTTTAAGATCAGTAAGTGCTTGAGTTTCACATAGTACACATTAAGAGTTGATTTGATTTTGAATTTTGAAGGGCACCGGAATCGGCGTTACAATCGGAACGATTATATCATCCCTTTTTTCTCTACTATATGCTTCATTGCTTTTTGTGCCGAGACGCGTTGTGGTTATGCATGATGTACGGAAGATGACCATAAAAAGGCCTCTCATGCACAACTCTATTGAAAACCCAAACCTTTTAATTGCATTTATCAGACCGAGTGAGGAGGAGCATGTAACAATGAAGAAATTCAAAAAAAAAAACTGACGGTTCGGTTTATTCCACTAACTTAATCTTTACTGTAGAGCCGGGCTTACAATTTTTTATTAGCCGACTAATCATTTTATGAAATAATTGTAGATGAGCAAGATCACGAAAGTGCAGGAGAAGAAGCACAAGAAGAAGAAGAAGAAGAGGTTCACTTCGTGCTTTCTTTATTATTCATTCGTTATCGCTTTCGCTGAAATTCTATTAGTAAATATTAGAGGTTCCACGGGGAGTTGTCCACAAATACGGAACGGTCTAAATAAAACCTTTGATTGGAATGTCAAATTATGCCCGTTGAATGCGGCGTCCAATTGACTCCGTACGAGTGATCATGGCCGGGATTAGGAAAATTGAAGCCGGTGGACAAACTCTCGTGAAACTTGTAATTATAGCACCTTTTTGACCAATATATTTCGCTGTCTTTGGCGACGAGACGCGTCGCGGTTATGAATGATGTATGAAACATACACGTCTAAAAGACCCGAACGGAATGCTCTACTTGTAATATCTAGGTCGCATTCCAAGTCGAAGTCGAGGAAGAAGTACAAGTACGTCAACGACCGCATCGAGTCCAACCTGTTTCTGATGCGTCTTGAAGGTAGAATATTTTATATTTTTTTCCAAAACTTTTTTGCATGCTATGGATGGAACTGTCGACCACAGTGGTGAACTTAAGATTTTAAATTTTTATTTATCTATTAATTAATCATTGAAGGAAAACGAACGTTGAGAGAGCTGCACAATTCATTCCGCTAACCACCGTAAAACTTCAACCGGAGATTTTCCTAAGCTGGCATTTTGCCAAGAGAGTTTCACTGTATTTAGCGGAGTCGCTGCAAAGATTTCCCAACGTTCGTTTTCCTCCAATAATATCGAATACGCATGTTGCGTGCGGTAGTGAAATTTCATAAATTTTCGTTCATCGATTCGCCGACAGGATCGGACCCTTTGCGCGGAAACGGCTATTCGCTGTTAGAACGCTTGGAATGCTGGTCTCTATAGAGTCCAACGATTGTATAAGTGTTAGCGTCGCCAAAGTGCATGCACGCTACAGAAGTACGTTGGTGATCCTATGTCATCCTTGGACTGGTTTCTATCCTACCGTACCCCCGTCCTACCGTACCCCTTCCCTCTTTCAGGCACCCCTTTATGCGCGGGTCTCGTGGCGACATCTCTGGTCTTCGTCTCATGTGTCCTTGCGGGGCTTATCTGTGGCATCGCAAGCAAGTTTGACCCTCTGCACACCTTCAATCGACCCAATCACGAATGAGATTCCGCCCCTTCTGAGCGAGGCTCCTCCCACCCCCCCCCCTTTTCCCTCTTCTTGGCAGGCAGCTCTGAGTAAAGCGGTTCATTCGCACGTGAATAATGCAAAGATATAAGATGGTTTGATACCACACTAGGGTTGTTCGATATTTATGCTGGAAAATGAAGGGTGGAAGCAGGAATCAACAAGATTACCGTCAAGCTAGTAAATTGTGGGCCGTGTTTGAAACACTTGAAACAAGGCCATATCTCGGCTGGGAAAGATCGTACAGAGTTCTGGTTGGAATTTTTGGAATTCTCAGGATGAGATCTACTTGTGTATCAAGTTTGGTGATGATTAGACAACTTTAAACCGGTTAGAACGGCTTTTATCTTAGAAATCCCGATAAATTCTCGCTATCCCAGTTCGAACCTCTCCAATGCCACATTTTTACGTTTTAAAGGTCTTTAAACTTGAGGAATCGTTACCAAACTTGATACACAAATAGATCTCGTCCTGAGGATTCCAAAAATCACAACCAGAACTCTGTACGACCTTTCCCAGCCGAGATACGGCCTTGTTTCAAGTGTTTCAAACACGGCCCACAATTTACTAGCTTGACGGTAGTACGAATGGCCCCTCATAACGGGGATAAAGTTGACAGGGGAAAATACTGTCTACAATTCCGATTTGCTGCCGTTCCGCATTTGGTTCATGAAGCCCGAAAGTCCTTTAAGGATGCCCTGGACTGTCTCCATCTGAACGGTCTTTTTTGCTAAAGATCTGCATGCGCGGTCCTCCTCTCTGGTATTTGCCCACACGCTGTTAACAGAAATACCACCGTCATGTTAACATGCGTGTAACCATAATGGCTGTAATTCTGATAAAGGGCCCCACTGAGCACTTTTTAACCCCTTGGTTTCTTTCTTTCATCTGAAAGAGCAATGTCGAAAACCAACAATCCTATATTTGCATCTTTTTCCCGCCATTCCCCGCTGTTTGAATGAGGAGGGAAGTTGTATGCAAAGTTACATTGCTCTTCGGGGACCGCGCGAATACGAATGTCATTTTGCGAATATCGTGCACCGCGAAGACTGGTTGACGAATCCGGGACTGGAACGTCCAGTCCCGGAAAAAGTGAGACAATAGCTTCCTGGCTCAAAAAGGAATATTTAAGCCTCAATCATTATAGATTTGGATTCCCCGTAATCGATTTCTATGCAAGGTATCAACAGATTTTGAAAAAAACCGCAATTTTTATAGATTACGGTAAACAGTTTTGCGCGATACTCCAGGCTACGGTACTGATCGATTTCGCTTGTGTGGTGAGCGTCGCTTCGCCGATTGATTTCTGGTCGCTTTTTATTTTATATTTGTGATGTGTTCTCTTTTCACCTTTTAGATTATCGCAAGTGCCTCATTGGCGTCGAGTACTAGAAGTTTGAGACGCGCAAGCGAAATCGACCAGTACCGTAGTCTGGAGTATCACGCAAAGCTCTTTACCGTAATCTATATAAATTGCGGTTTTTTTCAAAATCTGTTGATACCTCGCATAGAAATCGATTACGGCAAATCCAAATCTATAATGATTGAGGCTTAAATATCCCTTTTTGAGCCAGGAAGCTATTGTCTTGCTTTTTCCGGGACTGGACGTTCCAGTCCCGGATTTGTCAACCAGTCTTCGAGATGTACGATACTGTAGCGCGCGAGCGGTCCGATTCGTAAGCATCGCTTATCGAAGGAATGGGGATATATGCTTTCTGATAAGGATAAAAATGAAAGAATGTTCAAAATATGATCTTGAGGGATAGCAATGTGCGCAGAGGGGGCCCTTTAACAGAGTGGTCGCGCCGCACAGCTCTGTTAACAGAATGGCTGTCCTATGCCCCGTGCAGCAGCTAATTATGTTTACATTATGGTATGCTCTCTGCTAGCAGAGAGGTCCGAAAATCATGATAGCCTCACTCAAAGGGAGTCCCATCACCGTCGGTAGAGGTGGAGGGGATACGAACACGTGAGACACATTACATGGATGTACCCCGTGTAGCTCGGAGACGAAAACCAAGCTGCATCCTGCCGCTATCGAACAGTGCGGCCTAGGCCAACCGGGTTTGACCGGGAGTAGGGGGGGCAACTTCCTATTTCTGTAAACATAATGGTGAATTTCCAATTCTGTTACCATCGTGTAACACCCCTTATTTCTGTTAACAGAGTGTGGGCAAATACCGGAGCTGGTCATTAGGTTATAGGAATGGCAGAATTGGAGGGAAAAGTGCCGATATCCATAATGTGCTATCTCGTTCTCCTCATTCGTTCTCGCTATTTCGCCAGATTGGGCACACTATGTATTTCTGTCCTGTTTCCCTATCGTTCTGAAATCCCTATTAGGTTTCATTGCGCTTGGTGATGATAGGCACCAGGATTTGAAAACCAAACCCGATTAGCGTCTTTATCGTCTGACTCTCTGCATTCGCTCATTCTCCTCATCACTCTCTCGGGCTGATAATGCGATTAAAAGGCTTGGTTTGCAAACCCTAATAGGCACCGCGGTTCACAGCATTCCTACCGTTCTATTAGCGAATGGCGGTTTCCGCTGTGATCTATCGTCACTGCGGCCACAAAAATAAGCCAAAATTCACCAATTTAAAAACTTACGCTCCTCCCTGCTTCTCCAATAAGCTGCGAAAATTTGGTGAAGATTCATTCAGCCGTAGTGGAGTAAATTCAAAATTAGTTACCAATTCGCTATTAGACACTTCCCCGTTCGGTCGGAATGCTGTGGGTTATGCGGTAGGTTGTGCAGACTAGTCATTTTAGCAAATATGTTTCATTACTCTCGGTGACGAGACGCGTCGCCTGATGCATGAAACATAATCGAGTGGGGGGGGGATAAATTGGTCGCTCTAGAATGACGTAAATATTACAGGTTCCACGGGAGTTGTCCTCAAAAACGGAACGATTTAATACTTTTGATTGAAATAACAAACACTTCCCGCTGATTACACTGCCCAATTGACTCCGTACGTGTTGCTATGGCAGAAATTAATAGAATCGCAAGAAAATTGGAACCGGAGGGGTAGATCAGCGCGCGTATTTGCATAGACAGTTCGCAATCGCCTGCGTACTTTTTGTCAACTTTCGTGGAACTAATATCAGAAAAGAATAGAAAAAAACAAACGCTGGGCGGTTCCCATGACGAAACCTTCTCCGCAACCATTTCCGTAACGGCCTTCACGGGATTATCAGATGTGCGAATTGTCTGCAATATTATAGAAAAAGTTTTGTCAGTAAGCTCAACCCTACTTTGCCTGGACTCTCTTTATACCGCTTCGCTTTCTCGTCAAAAGTAGGAATGAGACGACGGCCGGAACTTTTTTTTCTCAACCATACCATGGTTGAGAAAAGTGTTGTATCACTCCTATTTTCGAGGATGATTGTACGGACGGAAATTTTTCATCAACAATAGCCGCATTATGACTCGTTGAAAATGCAAGGTACGGTTGAGAAAAACGTTCATTCCTACTTTGCCTGCAATCTCTTCTGACCGCTTCGCTCACTCGTCGGAGAATAAACAAGCTATTTAACGGAGCATTTTACTGCTCATGCGTTGAAATTCATTAGAGAGAAGGTATTATATTGCAACGCTCCCACTTTTTAGAAGAATAGTTTTATCTTATTATGGTTGAGGAAAATGTTCCGTCCGTCGTCTCATTCTTACTTCCCACGAGAGAGCGAAGCTGTATGAAGAGACTGCTGACAAAGTAGGAATGAGTCGACTTACGGAACTTTTTCGTCAATAATACCTCCATATTCTTGAGTAAATCCTGTATCACTCCCGGATTCTGTCGATCGAAGTCGGCTATCTTAAACAAAGCTTTAGTATTGACGAAAATTTTCCGTCTGCCAATTCTATCCTACTTCTTCTGCACTGTTTTCATATCTCTTCGCTCTCTCGTCGGAAATTGGAATGAGACAACTGACCGAAGTTTTTTCAGCAGCCATACTTTTTGATTTTATGTGCCATGCTCAAGGAGCGCGGAATTGGGAAATGAGAATTATTGAAGAAGGAAAATAATTGGAATGAGATAAATATCAAAGATTGATCACGATGTCATCGAGATAGTCAGCGGTGCACAGCCCGAAGGTGGACAAGAAGATGAACGAGACGACTGCCATAGTTAGCTGCATTTGTGCGGGGGAAAGCAAAGTGTAGGTAAGGTAGACTATCGAATGCTATCGCGTACTGGAGGCGTGATTCGCCTGGGAACCGCCGCAATTCCTTCCCATATTGCACAGATGCTCAGCTTTATGACCTCACCCAAAGAGCCGCTCGAGAACTTCATCTTGTATGGTTGAGGAAAATGTTTCCGCGAGTTGTCACCATTCCTGCTAGCAAAGAGCCAGCGAACCGGATTTGCAGACAAAGTAGGAATGAGGATACTGACGGAACGTTTTTTTCGTCGATAATATCGCAGAATAAACGAAACCGTCAGCTTCTTCCGTTGCAGATAGAGAATAAATGGATCTTAAAGGGCCCCTCTGAGGACATTGCGATCCCTCAAGAGGCGTATTGTAGACATTCGTTGAGTATCTACTGTCCGTTTCAGAAGGCATATGTGTCAATTCCTTCAATAAACAATGCCTAAGAATCAGACCGCTCGCGCGCTACAGTATTCACGAAATGACATTCGTAACTTAAACAGCGGGGAATGGTGGGAAAAGGATGCAAATGTAGGATTGTAGGCTTTCGACATGGCTCTTTCAGATGAGAGGAAGAAACCACGGGGTTAAAAAGTGCTCAGAGGGGCCCTTTAAGTTGATCTAACTTTTGCTTGATCAGATTCATTCATATATCTTGAAGATGTCAGTTAAAAAGACCTTGCGAATTTGCTCACTACATATCCCCCATCTTCCCCCCCCCCTTTGCCAGACCCATTTCATCTCGTTATTCCGGCATCTTCCACCCCTACACATCCATCCATTCGTCAATCCGCCCCCCATTCCGATTCGCTCTTTTTTCTGTCCCCTCCGTTTTCGCATCCATGCCATTTCACCTTCTCCTAAAGCATGACTTAAAGTCCACTAGGAATATAGTGAGGTGAAATTGATAGAAGACACCTTACGCGATCGATAGGTATTTTCCTGCGACTGTGCATCTAATGAAATTGAATCTTTGTTAGCTCTTAATCTGCCATTCCTGTCCCACATTATAACCATACGAACCCCCTCATCTCGAGCTCTCTATCCCCATCCTACCCTATGCCCCATAAGTAGAGGCTACGAATCGTGTACTTTTGACGGTACTGTTTCACGATCAATTCTTAATGAACCTTTGCCATATTATCTTCGGATGGGCGAAACATAGCCATCAAAAGTACACGATTCGTATCCTCTACCCGTACCTCCTCCCCCCCCCCACCCCTCCTTTCCTCCACTATTGTTCACTCCTTCGCCGGAAAGCTAAGTGGATTATCCGCCTTCCGCCTTCTCTCTTCTCCTCTCTAAATATATTATGTCAGCCTCTCCCTCTCATTCTTCCCCTCCCCTCCCAATAAGGTTCGAAACGCGCGACACAAATCGTCATGTGTTTTGCGGGTTTGGTTTTGATGGGCTTCTGGATTTTCGCAACAAACAAAGTTACCGCGACATCTGCAAACTTCCACTTCACCGCAATAATAGCTGAAAATGTACAGGAATATCACGGTTATATCCCTAACGGGCTTCCCTAAAGCAATACACCCTGTGACACGCAATGTACCGGAGTCGATTGATCTAGCCCTGAGGGCACGTGCGACAATAGATTGCGTGTAATCCAATCCCCCGAGGGTGGCATCTATCTAGATATCTGTCCTGACTGACCTTCCGGTGGGGGTTGGCACACGAAAGGGGTGTCCGGACTGGAACTAGAGACACTGCGGTTGCTCGGCTATAGTTATCTGACCTATACCACGTCTTTACATTATTATACTACATTATTGACGGAAAACTTGACTGTCAATAAACTTGCTTACTTTGTCTACACTATCTGTATGCCTCTTCGCTCTTTATCATATTGTACTCTGTTGTTTTTTTTGCCGTTCCGCCTCACAGCTTTGAAATGTAGCTTGATTTTCTTATAATTTCCTAAAAAATCTTTTAAAAACAATTTCTTAAAATTCTTAAAAAATATTCTCTTAAAAAACCTAATCAACGCATTCACGCGAGTTCTTCAAGCCCACCTTTGAGAAAGAAGTGAAGACTTTCGATCAACTTGGTTGGGTCCCGGAACGAAATCGAGCGGAAAGGATGGATGGGTACGGTAGGGAGAGGAAAGTTCGAGAAGTCGTTTGTCGTTAGTGTAAAACGCGCGGCGGACGAGTCCCTAGGGATAAGGGACGTTTGTCGTGATGGAGAACGAGAGAGCGAGAGTTATACTTGAGACTATAGTATCTATATAGGAGTTGCAAACCAAGCCTTGTAATCGCATTATGAGACCGAGAGAGTGATGAGGAGCACGGAAGAATGAAGAGGGTCAGGCGATGAATGCGCTAATCGCTCTAGGTTTTCAAACCCTACTTGAGTCGCGGGAAGCAAGTTGCCCCGTGCATTCTATAGGAATGTCTCGATATTGACAGAAGCATGAGGCATAACCGGGGGGATCGTCGGAAAAAGAACCCTATTGCATACCTCTCCCTATATCCCCACTTCTCACTCCAACCGTACCCCTCCCAGTTCTGCTATCGTATATTCCCATCCATCACCCTGCCCATGCATAGTCTAATATCCCTTCTGTCCCTCTACCGTCTGTCAGTTAGCGACTGCACATTCACATTCTCTCAACAATGGACAAACCTTTTGCTATACTTTACCAACCTATGGTTATCTATTATTGTAATCACACAACCCCGCTTTTATTAACTCATTTTACTAATACAAGGCTTGAACAATAGAGTTTGCATGAGAGTTCTTTTGATGCTTAGGCTTCATACTTCATTCATAAGCGCGACGCGTCTAGCCACCACAAATCATGAAACTTATTGACCAAAATAACTCGCATGCTCATCTCTATTGAACAATTCAGGATACTCATTGATAGCCAAATCGAATCGATATGGGATGCACAAGGGGGTATACTTTGTTGTACTTTCTCGAGCAACTACACCCTCATCTCCCCTCTCCACCCCCCCCCCTCTTCTCTCCCGCATTGTCTCTCCCTCCCTTATCCCCATCCCCCATCAACTCGTCCATTGTTCCCCGAAGAAGAAGATTCCAACTGATTCGATTGTCCGTGCAAGCCTGAGGGGAATTGATTAGGAGGGAGGAGGGAGGGGGAGAGACCTCGAGAATAGAGCTAAAGCCTTCCAGTCCATTTTCCGCTGTCCATGACTGATAGCCTCGAGGACACTCTTTATTTGGCCCAATTCGTTTGTATAGTGACATACGGTAGCTCCTCATTCTCATCGTATATTATTGTCTACTCTGCAAGAAATTGTTATTTTAAGTATATTTCGTATCAGCTAAATGAATAAGTGTTCTGAATAGCGCAGTAAAAGGGATCGGAATTATAGGACAGTCGAACATTGCCGGTAAGGGAGTCTATCTCCCACCTTCTATAGAGCGAGGGTTCTCGTCATCTCCCAGGGGTCGAACCCGCGGCCGATGGGGTCGTAGACCAACGCCTTATCCAGAAGGCTACCCCGTCGCGCTAGCTAGCGCTTAAGGAAAGATGATAGGCTCCTTGAAGATTTCAGTTGTAGACTAGAAATAACTGTCAACTATTATTGAAGAAAATGAACGTTGAGAAATCATTGCAGCTCACACCACTAAATACAGTGAAAGTCTCTTGGCAAAATGCCAGCTTACGCTAAAAGCCGGCCCCGGCTGAAGTTTTACGGTGGTTAGCGGAAAGAATTGCGCAGCTCTCTCAACGTTCCTTTTCCTTCAATAATACCGTTTCCTAATTGTAAGCATTTACGCGCATTATTCGTTTTCTTTTCTAAATCATTCTAAATCAAAATATATTCTTCTGTAGATTATGAATCAACCTTTCAAAAGGGATCAGATTCTGTGTAGGGTCGAACATTGCCAGTAAGGGAGTCGCTCTCCCACCTTCTGCTCGTGGATCGACCCAGCGGACGCGCATGATCTCGTCGCCTCCCCGGGAGTCGAACCCGCGACCCTCGGCCTCGCAGTCCGACGCGCTATCCAGTAGGCCACCGTTCGCGGCAGATTCCTTCTGGGAAAAGGCGACAGTCTTGCTGGAAATTAAGTCTTGGTTCGCCTCGTCGTCAAGAGGGTGCAATATACGGAGCAGTTATACCTCAACAGTAGATCTGGCAAAGATAAAAGAGTCAGGGAATCTTGCCTTTCATTCTGTCACGTTCCCCCTTCTGGCGCAATAGTATATCCCAAGCCCATCCAGTCCTCTCCCCCCGGGGAGTCTTCTAATGGAATCCGTGCGAAAAGCCTCCCCACCCAACTGAAGAGGACCTTTAGCCTCTCCTCTTATCCTCATCCCGGGTGCCACTTTCAGTCTTCCTAAATATCTATACTCCTTCCTCCGTTTCCCGCTTCTTGTTGTGGAAAATTGTTATCGTGATTTCCCTATACAGTACCGACCAAAAGTTTAAACGCTTTTACGTTTTTGACCATAACTTTGCTCGTAATGAAGCACTCACGATCAAGCTCGCAGGGTATATAGAACTAAACGGCACGAAAAATTGGTATTTGAATGAAAGTCATCTCCCAAACCCAGCCAACTCTCACAAAATTAGCATTTTCCCGAGGGAACAACCGCTAGAACAATAAAGCAGAGTAAAAGTCCAAAAAGCTTTGCGATCCTGGCAGGACTCGAACCTGCAATCTTCGGTTTAGGAGACCGACGCCTTATCCATTAGGCCACAGAACCGGTGACATCTAGGGCGAGAGATTGTACTATAATGCTCTACACAGGCCGCTAAAGGTGCATAACGATCCTGTAGGGGAATTCATCAATTCTATTAGCTTTGTAAAAGGGAACCGTAGTGGGAGTATATTATCGACAAAAAGATCAGTCAGTAATCTCGTTCTTATTTTGACTACACTTTCCTCAATCATAGTTGGTAAATGAACTTACAGTACCGACCAAAAGTTTAAACGCTTTTACGTTTTTGACCATAACTTTGTTCGTAATGAAGCACTCACGATCAAGCTCGCAGGGTATATAGAACTAAACAGTACGAAAAAATTGGTATTTGAATGAAAGTCATTACTCAACTAATTTGCATAGTTTCTCATCTCAAGCCTGAAGCAATTTAAAGGTGGTGTAAATAAAATGACATTCAAAACTCCCACCACGAAGAGCCTGTGCAGACTCAAAAGATTACGGTAATGAAAGTCAAGCTAAACATTCGACCAAACGTAATTTTCCGCAAACTATTCTGCGGATATCTTACTGTATTGGGTCTAAATAATTGTTCGCGCCATTATTATTTGAATTCCCTGTACATCAGGCGTATTTTCAATAACGTTTTCTCAGCAATTTGCGTATGTTTTTGATTTTTTCTATGCTTTTGTCTTGAATTAATGCCCCAAAATCATAAAAAACAGGCCACATCATTCCGCCCGGTGAAGAATGTGTCTAATAGCGAAATGACCACTATTTTTGAATTTTTTCAAGAGTAGCATAGTGGCGAGCTTATATTTTTAAGTTCATAATTTTTCGTTCACTGGTTCGCCGACAGGATCGGATCCTATGCGCGAAAACCGCTTTTCGATGTTATAACGCTTGGAATGCTGTGAGGCCTGATGAGTGCCACAAAATTTCTGTTTACACCACCTTTAAAAATCAATTTTTAAAGCATCACAGAATGCCCTACGATTTTTCTATGACCTCAACTAATAATATGTTTTACTACTCTAGTATACGAAACTAATTTGCAATGCACCACACATAGTAAAAATCGTACCTATAGTTAATTTCACATTTTCAACTTTAAATTGCATAACTAATTTATTTGTTCAGCTTTCGGTGTGAAAATTTTTTGACATACTAATCTTTATGCGCGGAAAACGATGATTACACTCATTTTTCACAAAACTTGCTTTTTCGATTTTTCAATTTTTTAGGTACACCCCTATTCCACCCCTGCCTGACGCATATTTGAGCAGCGTTATTACAAGCGCCAAAAAGTTTGACAGATTTCCGTTCCGAGTTTTCTTGATTCCTACCTATGATGCTCTCCTCTCCTTTGAGGAAAAGTAGTTTTTCGGTCGTCCTGGACCTCTTTCAAAGAAATATCTTGTTTTTTTTGGAAAATAACGAAGGTTTGCGGTTTATATAAATCTGTGAAATCTCCTATAAGTATGTCAATCTCAATAGCGCTTGTAATACACACTAGTTCAAATGGTTATGATGTTCACAAGGCATTCAAAAGCTTAAGTTCAAAAAATTAGACAAAAATGTGAAATTAGCGCTATCTACGATAACTATGGGTACGATTTTTTTACTACACTGAGCGAAAATTCCCTAACACACGGCACCACCGGGAAATTACCCTAACGGGCTAGGGAATGATTCCCTAAAAACCGTAGGGAGAGGCTGAATTTTTAGGGTATTTTCGCGGAGGTGCCGTATGGTGGAGAATTATTCCCTAGCCGGCTAGGGTATTTTCGCTCAGTGTATGTCTGCTGTATTTACTATGTCTAGTAAAACATATTATTACATATTAAACATATTAGTTGAGGTCATAGAAAAAATCGTAGGGGATTCAGTGATGCTTTAAAAATTGATTTTTAAATTGAGATGAGAAACTATGCAAATTAGTTGAGTAATGACTTTCATTCAAATACCAGTTTTTTCGTACTGTTTAGTTCTATATACCCTGCGAGCTTGATCGTGAGTGCTTCATTACGAACAAAATTATGGTCAAAAACGTAAAAGCGTTTAAACTTTTGGTCGGTACTGTACGTTCATTTACCAACTATGATTGAGGAAAGTGTAGTCAAAATAAGAACGAGATTACTGACTGATCTTTTTGTCGATAATATACTCCCACTACGGTTCCCTTTTACAAAGCTAATAGAATTGATGAATTCCCCTACAGGATCGTTATGCGCCTTTAGCGGCCTGTGTAGAGCATTATAGTACAATCTCTCGCCCTAGATGTCACCGGTCCTGTGGCCTAATGGATAAGGCGTCGGTCTCCTAAACCGAAGATTGCAGGTTCGAGTCCTGCCAGGATCGCAACGCTTTTGGACTTTTACTCTGCTTTATTGTTCTAGCTGTTCGCGGTTGTTCCCTCGGGAAAATGCTAATTCCGTGAGAGTTGGCAGGGTTTGGGAGATGAACTCTCTAACAAGGGAGTTTGGGCGGACCTCCCATCCTTGGGTGGCACAGCTCATAAATTTCCGTTCGCGCCATTGAGCCCAGATTCCAGAGGAGAAGAAGACAGCGAGAGAGAGAGAGAGTCTAGGCGGTTAGAGGGCGAGAGACAAAGCGATTAGGGGAGGGTCCAGAGAAGGAGAGCGACGAGAGAGTATGGAGGGGGGTGCAGAGAGACGACCTTCGCGCGGTTGACCCTTTGTTGGACCGTAGATACGCCTTTTTCGGGGGGGGTTTCAAGGGACCCCCAGCCTTCGTCGGATGGGAGAAGAGGGAAAGAAGTGTAGCTTGATGGCTATTGTTCGAGGGTGGGGGGGGAGAGGGAATGGCTGAGAGAATTCGATTGGAAGTTGAGATATCCGTCCGTGTCTGGCAGAGGGGATCGAACGCCTCCATGTAACCTTTCATTCATGTCAAACGCTCCTTCCAAGTAAGGTCGAGTCGTGATTCTGAAAGACGTTCCGTCAGTTGTCTCACTCCTACCTATTAGCGACGAGAGAGCGAAGCGGCGTGAAGAGAGCGCAGCCGTTGTAGGAACGAGCTTACTGCCGGAAACTTTTTTTTCCTTAATAATATTCTTGCGGTATTCTCAAGGTTTTCCCAAGTTCTTCGTTCCACCTGTCCCTGATCATCGTGTAATTATCCCCACTTCCCGTCCCCCGTCCATCTCTCATTCCCTTGTCCTCGCTCCTGTCCTTCCCCCCCCCCCCTTCTTCCCTCACCTGTAGTTAGCCTGTCCCTCTCCTTATGGGGATTGCTGACAACTTGAGTGGGCTTAGAACTGTCCTGAGGAGTCTTCCAAGTACCTACAGTCCCCCCCCTCCCCGAAACGGAGCTCCCCTTCTAAAGGCGTAGTTCATCTAGTCAGAATTGTGCGATCAACCATATTTTTATTGAGAATAACGATTGCCAATTCTATGATAGCATACCTATGAAAAACCTTCCTTTTCATAAATTCGGGCGTTTCGTCAACACTGATTTACGTGGTTTTCCTATTTATCCATGGCGTGTGTTTCCATGATTCCTCTGTACAACCACGTTGCCCGTCCCTCTTTCCACCAATCTCGCCTCTCTCAATGCGCTCTAAATGATGTTCGTTCGCAGTACCCAAAAGGGAAAGGCTAGCTATAGTGGATTAAAAAGATCCCCATCGTAAAATCATTCCGAATATAAGACGAGAGAGCGTGCGAAAGTGAGAGAATTAGACACTCATTTTGGAACGGAAGAAACTGACGGATCGCCGTTTATTCCACTATATTTAGCCAGCTCGCCGGCATTTCCGGGTTGCTTCAAGTATTTGTGTGCAGAGCTTCTGACTGTGTAGAAAAGTGTTCTTCTGGATAACCCGCCTAATTTGCGGTCTTGCTATAATTTGCGATATGTCCGCTATTTAGGAGACCTTCCATGAGTCACGCATTGAGCGTATTTTCTCCTATTACTACTCGTTCTGTATATCCGAACCGCAAACTGCTTTGTCTTCTTCTGCTCGTCTGCTCCGTTCGCAGATTCGATTTGTCGTGTCCTTTTCTGCCTTTGTTTTCTCGGCCGGGGTCTATCCCTGCTTTCCCCCCACACAACTCTGTCCACGGACTAGCCTCGACTTTGTGTTGCATTTGCGAGAGTTACACTCATAGTGTAATCACCAACTCTTCTGGGGGAGATTCTTATTTCTCGTCCTGGGTTGAGCTTGCGAGGAAGGCTTGATTGACACGGTATTCTGCCCCAATGCAAAACGTTTGGAAAGCGAAAAATCATTCTGTCATTTCCTAATACGGTAGATCGATGTGCCGCGCACCGGAGAGGGGGAGGGCATGGTGATAGACACTAAAGCTAACGTCTATCAACCATTAAAAGCTTTCTAGAACTCTGAAAAGATGGTATCCTTGTGATTTTCGCTTTCCAAAGGTATAGAATATTGTGTTGAGAGACGAATGGGTGAGGAGCTGGCCGTGCGCGATGATAACACAAGGAGCTTATTTGTCTACCCTACTAAATTTTAAACATCTATTACTTTAGGCAGAACTTTTCCATAGCTATGCGTATTCGCAAAGCAGCAAACCAGACGCTTTTGGGGGGGGGGGGGGTGTGTAGAAGACCCTTTGGGGCGCAAGACGGAAACAACAATCAAATCATGCAGATGCTTGGAGGGGGATGAAGAAGAAGAGTGGTCTGTTGTCGGCTTGACTCTATCTATCGTTCTGGACAGGGAGGGCCGTGGGGCGGTCAACGCCTTTTTGACGTTCGGCACTCTCTTAACGACCATTCCCTTTGTTAGTTATGGTCCGCGGCACAGCCTTTTGCGCGGTGAAGAATGCGTCTAATAGCGAAGTGACCACCGTTTTTGAATGTTCTCAAGAGTGGCTAGACCAACCTACACCGAATTTTTGGAGGGATTAGAATTCACAGTGAGCAACTTAAGTTTGCAGTTTCATAATTCTTCGTTCACTTGTTCGGGATCGGATCCCGTGCGCGAGAACCGCTATTCGCTATTAGAATGCTGGCTTTGATCAGTCGTTCCTTGTAGGCTCTAGTCCATGTGATATCCCACCTTCTCCTCAGCCTCTGGCACCCATGATTCAAAAATTAAGCTAGGTTATACCTCCACGGTCACGTTTCACACCTCGCTTAACCGTACCCAGGTGAACCTTAGCTAGATATCAAAACTTGGTCCGAATTCGTCGGCTTTACTCTCTTTCGGTTTTCTCCCCCCCCCCCTTCTTCACCCTCGAAACTCTCTGCTTCTCCCGCCCCCCCTCGCACTTCCCTATTGTCTTCATCAAAGCCTGCTCTTCATTTCGAATCTCTCCCTCTGTCTGCCCCTTCTTTTTCTCTTTTCTATCTCAAGTCCTCTTTCGGGGAGGGGCCCGCTTTTCCAGTCTGTCTGGTCGTCCTATCTTTTGAGACGCGGCACTAGGGCAATAGTATAACTGTCTATCAGTATATTATGATTCTCTCTGGCTTTTCCATATCATACATAAACTAGACCCACACGGTTTCCGTGAGGTACTTTTTAGTTCGATGTATGTATCAGTTTCGTGTTCTGTAGCGATTCTCTGGCATTCGTAGAAGCGCAAAACAGGAAAAAGAGTTTCCCCTGCCTGATTCGTACCTCCCTATATCAACTTCTCCATCTTTCATCTTCCTCCCCCCTCTCTTGTTCCCCTCCCCCCCTCTCCTCTTCTTTAATGGTGTTCGCCCCTCTTCCCATCCTCGTTCTTCTCTTCTCTCGTAGCGCCTCTCTTCTCTCATTTATAGCTGTAGATGGGGTTATCTCTGCTGCGCGTTCTTCCTGAATCATGAGCATAGACATGGCATTGGCGAAAAAATGAACGTTCTAGATCAATAATGCTCTCATGCTAAAGGTATTGAGTGATAAATATAATATATCTTTTGAGATTTCCTCTTTCATGCATTTACCTAACCAGACGATTATCGCGATTGTTCCTTCCAATTTTTTCCCCTTATAAACTGCTCTTCCATCCCTCCCCAGTGTCCGTTTATCCCCGTGGTGATGGGTCATTTGGGAAGATGCGTTTTGGAACCGAGGAATGAGAACGAGAGAGAAGTGGACGTAATGGAATTATCCTTTTTGGAAGTGCCCGTTTTGGAAGTAAATCGCTTATCTGACATAATAAACAAAAACTAAAATTATCCTTTCTTTTCCTTTTGTTGCATAATTGTGATGGATAGCGCTCATATCATACCTATGGACAACCTTACTTCAGGATACTTACTAAACATAAAGTTTCTATGCTTTATTCCACTCTTCCTAAAGTATGATATGTGTTTTAGAATTTTTCGTATTTGCTTCCAAAACATTCACTTCCAAAACGGGCACTTCCAAAAAGGATAATTCCATTACGTCCACTTCTCTCTCGTCCTCATTCCTTGCCTCCCTTCCGAGACGGTCGGTTCCGAAACACATCTTCCCAAATGACCCATCACCATCCCCGTCCGTATCCGGCGAGTATCTCAGCCGGCTTTTCCGCGTGTGCGTGTGTGCCGCACACAATTGCATTTGCCGGACGAGTGGCCGGAATCCTCCCTCTTGAGGAGAGTGCGAAAGAACGTGGATAGTATAGGGGGAGGAGGAGGAGGGATAAGCGAGTTAGGAGGGAAGAAGGGGGATGGTCGAGGGTTCATCTGGAAGAGACAACGCTGGACTAGGTACATAGATTAGCTTACCTTGGATGAGTGTTTCAAGGCAAGTGGTTGACTAGAGTATAGTTGAGAAGGAAAGAATTTATTAGGATCTGTAGACACCTTAAGCCGGCTAGAAATTTTATGAAATCACTAAAAGAACTTGTTCATCTCTATAGATAAAGATAGCGAATTCCGTCCACCTTTACCAATGATCTCGCAATCTGTTCGGTCACAGTGGTCCGTTTCCCTCGGGACCTCCCTATGTGCCTAGATAGAGGAGGGACATATCATCACTAAACGCATCACAGTGTTCTGACAACAGTCAAAATGTTAAGCGAACGAGATGCGAAAAATAACACTGATTTCGGTAGGAATTCTCGCACGGAAAAACACCGTATCCTAAGCATTTTCGCGCTCGTTCGCTTAACATTGAGAACACTGTGGCATCATCATTCCCGTCACTGTCCTTCACGCGCCCTACCCCCCTTTTTTGCCAGTGAACATCATTCCTCATCCCTCCCATCCTACTCTTTCTCTACTCTCTTTCCCCCTCCCTCTGAAGCTTCTCCCCTCCTAACTTCATTCTTTCGTATCATAAGGGCGCCCCGAAACGTGCGGGGTAGTCCAAGGCATCCAAGGCATCTACTATAGAGTATCACGACCGTTTGGATATAAATTGTAATCGTACGTGAGTACGAAGAACCGGGTTTTTAGTGATTATAATGCAGTAAAGCTGTCGTAGGATATAATTAGACCTCCTGAATCGGTACCGATCCGTGTCTACTTTCGGTCCGGAACGACCATTCCCTTTAGAGAGCTGTCCGGAATAAAACCGAGAGAGGAATGAATGAGCGGAATGAAAGTGGACATTATTGAAAAAACCGGACAAAAACCGACCCTGCCTCGGCAAAGAATGATGTTACAATGGGAAAAGATGCGTACGTACAGAGTAGGAATGAGATTACCTACGGAAATTTTTCGCCAATAATATTAGTGAAAGTGAGCCAATTGCGCGGCTATAGATTAGGGTTCTCCTTCTGACGCTTTTTCTCAGTTTCACGCTTCTAGACATACCGAGACATTCCTGCAGAGCATGAACTGAAAGTGTGCTATTTGTGAGAAAGGCTCAAAAAGAGAGCTCTACTCTGGACAGTCTACACTCTCCCTGACCCTTCAGTATCTACTTTCCTCTCGTCTCTCTTCTGCCCTTCTCCCATGCCTATTACGGCTGGCAGGCAAGGCCGCGTATGAGACTACCGTATGCCTCCGGTGAAATTTGCTTTTGGCTTAGCCATTGCCCTTCTTTGTTTAGCCGTCTTCTGTCGTTTTAGCTTTGCCTTGCCGGACTTTGGATGATTATTGTCTAGTCCTATAGGATGCGTATTTTTTTACTTTATTCTTGCACAGATGCAGAATGAATGAATTTAGTCTCTGTACGCGACTCGACTAATTCCATTTATTAGTGGACGGATGAGAAATCGAAAATACGAAGGGAGATAGACGTAGCATCACAAAAGGAATACCTTACAGCAGCCATTTTTTCTGTTTTTCTGTTTTCTGTTTTCTGTTTTTCTTTTTTTCTGTTCAGATGTAAATCCAAGGAAGAGCGCGAGTTTCATGCGAACTTTGCGCTTTAAATAGTCATAATTGCAGCTTGCGCTTTCTCTAGTGACACTTCACACGCGATTCGTTCAGTTTTGCAAATGGTTAGGGGTGAAATGGCCAAGGCATTTTAGTCATATCCAAATCAGTCTAGCGAACGTGAAAATACAGTTCCATTCAGTCCGCCTCACAATCTTCTCATGAATCCCTTCAGCTAGAGTACTTCCCTTGGCATGTATAATTCACTGCCCGTTCGTTCCCTTATTCTTCGCACTTCTTTCCCCAACTGCAACTCGCATTCCGCAATGTTCTGCATTGGCTTCTTTGCAGCAATCTATGAGGCTTGAAAAGCAATGAAACTTGTCTGATTCAGGGATTTACGTCTTCTGATCAATATCATGAACTCATCGAGCTACATTATGTTTTCACGGTTACTGTTCTTTACGAGCTAGAGAAGTCGCGGTGTGCATGATATTGCGGTTGTGAATGTTGTCAAGTTGGCTCATAGCCCACGTAGATATTTCTTCCCCTCCCCTTCCCCTCCTCGTTGTCTCCTATCCACCCTTCATATCTCATCCTCGGCAATGGACCCCAGGGACATGAAGGCACCGGACCCGATAAGACTGAGGGAGGGTAGAGAGGGAGAGGAGAGAAAGGAGGGAGGAAGGGAGATGCGTAGAAGTAGAGGAATAAGAGTGGCATGTAGGGGAGAAGAGGCTTGCATTCGAGACACGCGGTCAGTTCCTACGCTGAGCGCTTCATTTTCGTTTTTTGCCATTGCAATTATCAAAATGTCCCCAAAATTACTGCGAAACATTATAGCTTTAACGTTTGTACAGTAACCTTTTCTCCTGCGCAAAATTTCACTTCTCTTCTACGTTGCGCTTTCTAACTATATATTTTGTTTTTATGCGTATCTACGTAATAGTGTCCGATTTTTCCTCCAATCCCACCATAATTCAACGTATTTATCACGCCCCATCTCTGCTCCTTTTCCTCTTCGCCCTCTTCGCCCTCTTCTCACACTCCTCCTCCATTTCTAATCCTTTTGAGGCCATTTCGGGGCAGCCTCTTTCCAGCTTAGTTTGCCTTAGGCTCGCCCCACACTTTCGCCAGTATTTAGCGCTTCCAAAGGCTTAAGCGCCTAGCATTTTACTCTACATTCTAACTATTACCTTGACTACTGTAGCTTTTGAAACTGTCGTGGCGAGACCAGCTGTGTACTGTAATTTCACATATTGACTTTCGCCGCGGTTAGCTCGATTTATTCGGATCCGACGCCATTTTCATTTCACTTTCTGCAGTTTGTCCTGAGCAGTCGGTCGCCTACGCAACAGCGGTTGCGGTTTTCTCCGTAGGTGAGCACAAACACTTAGATTTATGTATGTTTTTCGAATATTACTAATTTAAAAAAGTTTATTGTAATTATTTTAATTAAAATAATTCTTTATTTCGGCAGATGTCGGAGGGCCCACCACCACCGTCCGCGTCCCCGGTCTGGGCCGAACTGCTCGAGAAGGAGTTCGACAAGGCCTTCGTAGGGTTGGACCTATTATTGGGCGAAATCGACTCGGATCAGGTAGTTTCTAGGGCGTTTTTTGAATGTTTGTTTGTTATGGCGAACGCTTGAAGCTGTATCCTGAGCTTCAAGCATTAGAAACGTAACGGGAACCCCGGAAAGGTAGCGATGTACGAGATATGTCCAACGTATTCTCGTCTAGACAACATTAGGACAACCAGCGTCGTCTCCTAACAAAGACGCACGTAAATCGAATATTTCGAGAAGGGTCTCCTTGGCTGGTTGGAGTACACTGACGTGATTAGTACTCGTAGTGTAGGCGGACTTTGTATTCGCACGCAAATTCTGTTTGGACAACTGGGCCGTTAGGCACGGCTCAGTTGGGTGATTAATTCATTTTGGCTAATATTGATTTTTTAATATTATAACTTTAAATTTATTCGCACGCAAATTCTGTTTGGACAATCTCAAGGAAGTGCGAGTAATAATTCTGCGTATGCGTTAAGTATAAGTACCATTGATAGGCTTTATACATTGCGCATACTGGGCATTGGTGGACACATTTTTGAAGAAAAATATCGGGAAAAAATTTTAAAAAAAATGGAAAAAATGGACAGTATCCGGTTTTTTCAAGGTGGAGATAACGTACGATGGCCGGCAGAAGATGACGGCTCTTTCCTCAGCATTCGCCCAGCTGATGCACAAGACACAGACGCTCCACTACAGTCTCACGAGGTATACGGTAGCTATTATTGAAACGTTCCGTTTTCGCCCCCCCCCCCT
Source organism: Micoletzkya japonica (assembly GCA_900490955.1). Lineage (NCBI taxonomy): Eukaryota > Metazoa > Nematoda > Chromadorea > Rhabditida > Diplogasteridae > Micoletzkya > Micoletzkya japonica. The sequence goes on along the minus strand of LS932213.1, from coordinate 150,824 downwards.
TTCCAATCCGCCGCACACGCATGGTGTACCCGATAAATATATAAATAAATAAGCGTCATTCCTGCTTTGCTTGCCTGTACCATACGTGGGCAGCCATACTTCCCCCGCAATATTTTGAGAAACGGGACTACCAGTGTACGAAATGAAGCCTACCAATTGAAGTTTTGTAGGAAATATGCGCCTACCAAAGTAAAATTCCGAAAAAAAATGTGGGCCTCCTACCACCCATACCGTTCGGGTCGATGCCCACGTATGGCCTGTATTGCTCTTCATCATGCCGCTTCGCTGGCTCGGCGGAGGTAGGAATGAGGCGACTGGCGGAACCTTTTCCTCTACCGTAGCTATTCCACTCTGGTTCCCTTGCAGCGAGTCGGCACATATGTTATTATTGACGAAAATGTTCCGTCAGTAACCACATTCCTGCTTTATCTGCACTCTCTTCATACCGCTTCGCTTCATACGTGTGGGCACCGACCCGAAGTATGGGTGGTAGGCCCTAAATTTCTTGCATACGTGGGCTAGTGTTGTCCGAAAATTTCCGACAGACGCCCTTACGTAATTGAAGAAAATCAAAAGCAGTGATCCTAAGTAGCCTTTTACATTAGCACTCTTTACTGCAGGCGCCCATCCTAACGTCCGATTGGACAGTCGCGCCCATTTATGATTTCTTGAGAATTTGCATACGTGGGCAAGCACAGCCGGCAGCTTACTTCAGTGGTACTCCCATACACGGAGAGATTGCGCTGTTTAGCAACTATATTATTTTGCCGTGAGCTAACCGGTATTAGAAAAAGTTTTGCAGTAAACCACCCAACCACGGTACCTGCAACCGTACCCATCTCTGAGAATTTTATTTTGGTAGGCCTATGTTTTCAACAAAATTTCAATTGGTAGGCTTGATTTCGTTACACTGGTAGCCTCGTTTCTCCAAAATATTGCGGGGAAGGTTGCCCACGTATGTTTGTTATACTTTTTAAAGCTATTGTTCATCAAACATTGTCAGGTCCGAACGCGACGCGGCCGCGTTGCGCGAACAGTTGCTGGCCGCGCGCGCCCTACAGGCGGAGAGGGAGCGGGAGGCGGGCGAGCTAATGCTACAGGTCGGGAATAGGTTGTATCACCAGAATGTTAGGGGGGGGAGAATACGAATATGAACAGGGGATAAATACTCATACTTGAAATTATTTTTGCGGTAGGGGTCATTTTCCAGATGCGGTAGGGTAGCCATGTAAATCGCGAACTTAGTACAGCGGTGGGGGTAATTTCGCACCGCGGTACCGGTAATTTCATAGTAAACGGCGGCCTGCGGGCGGGAGGGGTCCTACCCCATAAATTACAATCAATTACTGTATTTCTCCCCATTTTTTCCCAATATGAATATGAGCATAACACTACGAAAGAACAAGGAGATTATACCGCCTTCTTGGTAAGGAGACATGTTCAAAGACTACCCTAGGAAGTACTGTTGAATGATGAACTACGAATCGCGAACTGACTAAGGGAGGCACCGAATACTACGGCATACGTGGGCAGGGTCTGCCGGTAACTTAATGCAGTGGGTCACCCATACACAAATATCGCTACAATTTTGTTAATAAGATATTATTCATACGTGGGCACCGACCCGAAGTATGGGTGGTGGGCCCAAATTTCTTCGGAATTTTACTTTGGTTGGCCTATATTTTCTATAAAATTTCAATTGGTAGGCTTGATTCCGTACACTGGTAGACCCATTTTTAAAAATATTGCCGAGAAGGTTGCCCCCCACGTATGATATTATTTTGCAGTGAGCAAACCAATACATGAAAAATGGTTTGCAGTAACCCATCCATCCAACCAGGGGAAAAGTACAGTAATTGATTGTAATTTACGGGGTAGGACCCCCCCCCCCCGCTGTTTACTATCAAATTACCAATATCGCACTGCGAAAGGACCCCCACTGCTATTCTAAATTCTCGATTTACATGTCTCCACGGTCGCATGTGGAAAATGACGGCTGCCGCGAAAATAATTTCACGTATGCGTATAGTGGATTCGGAACGATCCGTCGGAAAATCGTTCCGAATATAAACGCGAGAGAGAGTGTGCTGCAAAAGTGAGAGAATTGGACACTCGTTTTGGGAACGGAGAGGACGAAGCTGACGGATCGCCGTTTCTTCCACGATATTTATCCCCCTGCACCCAGCCACAGTGCCTGCGACCGTGCCCCCCCCACCTATATGGGGACTGACTCGGCCGTGGACAAAGCGCAAATGCTAGAGCACGCGAATCCTAACCATTTAATCCACTTTGACCAATTTTTCATTTTTTTACGTTTCACGTCCCAC
>LS932213.1:135734-148397 GCA_900490955.1 Micoletzkya japonica | reverse complement strand
GGGGGGGGGGGGGGGGGGGGGGGGGGGGCATTAGAGTCAGAAAATGCGCTGCGAATTGTTTACGGCCTCTATGAATGATAAATTACGAGCGGTGTGTTAATAATGCACCATCCAGCTAAATTAGACAGCACGTCGATTGACTGCTAGTTGTTTTTTTTTTGCGAATGATATCCTATCTGCATTACTAGTCGGACGCTTCACAATATGGAAAGGGTTGGTCTGTAGCACGAGGTGCCTGGAGAGTTTTTCTTTGGTGTATCCTACCGTATCCAGGACAAATCGTTGCAGGAGTCGCAGATGGGCGCGCTGCGGGCGGAACGATTGCCCAGCCTGCGGACGGAGTGCGAGGTCGAACTGCTGAGGAAGGACAACGAACGGTGAGAGCGGAGATCAAAGATTACAGCAGAGATCAAAGATGACAAGATGACAAGGTTCAAAGATCAAAGATCAATCTCTCTGTACTTCAGGTGGCGACGGGTCGTGAGCGCGCTAGAGAACGAAGTGTTCGGGGCGCGGCTGGCGGCAAAGTATCTCGATAAGGTAAGATGGGGGGATACTGTAGTCTGTGGTTTCGTGATATGCATATTCCGTCATCTCTAAATGTAAAAGAAAATCTTTATCTTTATCTTTATCATGACACCTTTCGGTGTGCTGCGGGAAGGGGGCGGGGGCTTGAAAAAGGATATCACGTGGTCCACGGTGGTCTAAACGCTTCACTTGAAAACTCTTTTCGCTATCGGGTAGGGCACAGAAAGGGGCGGGACGAAGAAGGGAGACGTTGGCCAGCATACCGCCCTCACTTGCCCGGGGGTGAAGAGAGGGATTCTCTTCATCATCTGGGTTCTTGATGGAACGCGGTGGGGATGGGAATGAAAGACGAGAGAGAATGGAGAGCCGACCGTCCGCCGCGAGAACAGAGAGAGCGAGTGAATGATGTGAACAGAGAAGGTGTAGTAGTTTCAGATCAGTTTGGCATGTTCACGGTTTGTAGACGGAAACATTTTGGTGAGGTAGAATAGGGCCTTCAGTGTGCCACCTTTGCGATGCTTTTGCTTTTTCTTAAGTTTAATTAAATTTAAAACAAGAAAAAAAACAAATCTTCGTTCCAGGAACTTGCGGGTCGCATTCAGCAGATTCAACTACTGGGGAGGAATATGCGCGGCATTGAGCACGGTAAGTATGCGTGTGGTTGCGCAGTGTCGGTCCTCGTATTCAAATTTTCGTTCCCGCCGCGCATTCTTGATTGCACTTGCGTTATTTAGCGTAAGTGCACATAAGGCAACAGTGCACATAACCAGCGGAAGGCGCGGAATCACATTACACCGTCGGAACGCAAATATTTGAATGACGAGGATCGACAAAAGCTTGGGCAGCCACTGGACAGTCGGCTGATTGGCCCGTCCGTCATGTTAAGAGAAACCTAACACACGGTACGAGCTCTGTTTACGCTATGCTTCTGTCTGGTGCAGGCATCCCAGCCTAACGTCCTATTGGACGACTCTACGACGAACTTCCGAGGCTCATTGATAGCTTGCAGACCGCCTGTGGAACCAGCTCGAGGCGGAGATCCACCTGCACCGCCATAAGACGGTCATTCGCGCCTGCAGGTATGCCTCTTGGAGTACGCAGTACGCCAAGAATCGTATTACGCTATTATGCACAGTGTATTGTTGGCCTAGTGCTTTTAAGTAGGATCAAAAGTCTAATAATGTTGGCCTTTTGCCAGGGGTCGCGGCCAGACGAAGAACCTGCGTGCGCCGCCGACCGCCGACGTGTCGACCGACTGCGACACGCTCGAGGGTACGCGTCGCGTCCTCGCACTCGAGCATTGCATTCCATTCGGGTCTTTTTGATGAATATGTTGTATGCATCATACGTAACCGCGACGCGACTCGTCTCCAAAAGCAGCGAAACATATTGGTCAAAAAGACACCGAATGGAATGCTCTACCTCGGACTAGACTCTAGTTTTCCTATTATGAAAGCTTCAGAAAGAGAGCTCTTGTTTGTGGTATGTTTCTGACAAAATGAGGTGCCGACCACCCGACCGTCGGGTCTGTGCCCAGGTATGTGAGCAGCGTATACGGTAGCTCGGGATTACGGTAGCTGAGGCCGATCGTTGCAGGACCGGGCAGGACGCGTCGCCGCCGGAAGGGCGTGGGCGAGAGCCGGCAGGTGGTCTTGAGGAAGGAGCCGCATGAGGGCCTCGGCATATCCATTACGGTAGGTTTGGGCATTAGAGGAAATGGGAGTACTGTTGACTATTTCTTGTTCTATCGACGGGTTCCTTGGTTTTCTATCTAATGTAAAGAGCGTAATATTGAGGGAAAATAAACTATTTATTTTTTATTAAATTATTTTATGGTTGTCAGGGCGGCACGGAGCACGCGCTTCCGATCGTCGTATCGGAGATCCAGCCAGGGCAGCCTGCCGATCGGTGAGTATAGTTTGGTCTTTGATCTTTGACCTTTGGTCTTTAATCTTTCTAGCTTGATCTTTTTAACTCTTTCCAGATGCGGCAGCCTGTTTGTGGGCGACGCGATTCTGTCGGTCAACGGTTACGATCTGCGGAATGCGAAACACCAAGAGGCTGTGGACATTCTGAGCTCACAGGTCTGCTTTCTTTTTTTTTCTATATATATATATATATATATATATATATATATATATATATATATATATATATATATATAATTTTAAAAAGTCAACTATTGAAAATGCTCGCCTGTATTGTGGAAAACGTTCATAGTTAGTGAGACCTCTGAACTTCCAAGAGAAAAGCATCTTAACCACGCAGGCAGGACTCTCGCAACATGCATTCGTATAGTGGAGTAAAACGATCCCCGTCGGAAAACCATTCCGAAAAATATGGCGAGAGAGTGAGCGAAACCGAGAGAACTAGACTCATTTTGGAACGGACGAAACTGACGGATCGCCGTTTATTCCACTATTATATGCTATTGACGGAAACGTTCCGTGTTAGTAAACCTCATTCCTGTTTTCACTCTTGTAAATAGGAATGAGACTAACTGACATAATGCTTTCCTCAGCCATGATTCGTTTCACACAGCGTTGCATTCTGGTTCTGCTGTCTTTATTCCACCGTACATTCGATCCATGTAGTTTTATCTTTGATCCCCGTATCCTTGCAGCAAGGCGACCTCGAGATGGAGGTGCTCTTCGTCGCGCCGGATTCCGATTCCGATGATGACGGCACGGTTCTGATCGAGGACGAGGCGGGCGGAGTGTGAGTAGTCTCTTACCTGGGGCAGGGTTGGCGGCCTTCTTCCGCAAGCTAACCAGATGCTTCCCTGTAATCGAAATCGTGCTTCGGTATCTGGTTGATGAAAATGTGGACCGTTAGTCATTCCTATTTACCATAAGAAAGCGAAGCCGTACGAAAAAGAGTGTGTAGTAGGCGGAATGACGGCGCATTGTCGTCAGTCATCTCTTAGCAACGTAACGTGAACCTAACCACTCCGCTTTCCAGGTACTCCCTCTACGACAACGAGGTCCGCCGGGCGGTCAGCAGTGGCGGGGGCGGGGGAGGTGGAATGGGCGGAGGAGTCATCGTCGGAGGGGGCGGAGCCTGCTCCTCCTCCACCCGCTCCTCGCCCATGTCCAGCCAGACGCAGTCCGACACGACCGACGACAAGGGCTCGACGGCGGGGTAGACGATAGTTCCGCCCACTTGTAGGCCACGCCCCCTTTTCGCCACGCCCCCCTTTCTTTTCCCCACCTCATTTACCCCCTCACTCATTCTGATGGCTTTCGTTGATCTCAAAAGTGACACCGGGCTCTGGGAGTGCTCCTCGTGGTGAGACTCTGCCCCCCGCTTCGTCTCTTTCCTCTCTTCGTATATGCGTTACGGTAGCGTATGTTGCCCGGGAGCTAATGCGTAGGTTATAGCTCTGTATGCTTGCTTATGAATTAGTAGAATTTTATGCTCGCTTTGCTACTGTAGTATTCTGCAATAGCCCGGGCCACAGTGCTCCCGCAAAGACCGCAATCTATCCCCTCCCCCCCTATTTTCCATTACGGACAACTGTATAATCTCTGGTATGATGCATTGCTTTGGCTGCTGCTGCCTACTGTAATGACCTACTGTAATGACCTACTGTAATGACCGGCCTATTTATCCGCCCTTGCCGTGTTTAGCTTTTTGTCTAAGCTGTTTAGCGTAGCCCACGTTTCCCACGTTTACGTTTCCTTCCCTCACTTATGTGCTGCCCTGTATCTTTTCAATCGAGGCCAACACCCCCCGCCCCCACCCCCACCCCTGTTTCCTCTATTGTTGTAACGGTGCTTCGATTTGTGGGTGCAAAGCGGTCTGCTCCCTTCCTTCGTTCCCTTTGGTGTTGTTCCCCACTCTGTTTAACGGTGCGGATTCAGTGTGGACCGCTTCTCCGCTTCCTCTTTACTAATACGTTTTGTTCTTCCCTTCACGGCTTGCCTTTTCCCTCGTTTTATCCGTAAACGCTTGAATAGCGTGCGCTATAAATGTAAAGTATCGTTTTGCGTTAAAAAAATCCTCTCTACTTTTGTACTCGTTGTAACGAATGAAGTGATTATCACTGAACAGGTGAAGAAAGTCGTAGAAACTTCACACTGGACGGTATCATTCACGAGTTGACAGTACCTCGCAATCTATTTCTGTATCATATTCGTATTCTTTATTGTGCGAAATCTTGAAGGTTAGGTATAGTGGAATAAATGGCGATCCGTCAGTTTCTTCCGTTCCAAAATGAGTCTAATTCTCTCACTTTTGCACACTCTCTCGCCTTATTTTCGGAATGGTTTTCCGACGGGGATCGTTTTACTCCACTATACGAATGCATGTTGCGAGAGTCCTGCCTGCGTGGTCAAGATGCTTTTCTCTTGGAAGTTCAGTTACAGTTACAGTTTAGTCGCTTTATCGAGGACCGAAGCGAACGAAAGGCCGGGATACGCTGCAATCGAGTCCCTCTAATTCATTATTTCCTCTTCGATTCCCTCAACCAGTCCCTCCGCCAATCGAGTCCCAAATGAGTCCCTCGTGGGACTTGATTGGGACTCGCGACTCGATTGCCTCAATCGAGTCCCTGCAGTGTAGTGCCTTCAACAAAAGCTTTTTGCATGAGGGACAGAGAGAAATGGAGGGACTCGATTGGGACTCGATTGAATTGAGTGGTAATCGAGTCCCTCCATTCATTCTTCGAAGGGAGCCGAGTCTCTGCGGTCGACCACTAGGAGAAAATGAGGTACTCGAATGAGGACTCGATTGGGGACTCGATTGCAGAACTCTACAGGATACAACAACTTGACCAGTACTCGAGTCTTATACAAGAGAAGTTCAGAGGTCTCACTAACTATGAACGTTTTCCACAATACAGGCGAGCATTTTCAATAGTTAACTTTTTTGAATTTAAAAACCGATCGCGGTGGAGTACAGGGAAGGAGCATGTTCCCTCCGAACCTCTCCTTGTCCTCGAAGTTTGAGGTTCCCTCACCGATAATGACACTACGGCCATATCAGGTGCATAAGCTTGATAGGCATTACTCTCTTACAAAGATGTCCATCATACTTGCTAGGGTTCGAAAACCAAGCCTTTTAATCGCGTTATGAGACCTTTCTTAAATTTTTCTTAAATCTTTCCCTTATCTAAACTTATTTAACTACGTATGTTCTCACCCTGCATCTTAAAACGGCACACGTTTTAGCATACTGTAACCTTTTTTTGTTACCGTTTACTTCATCTTTAAAAAATCGCATCTCAAGGGGCAAATGTCTGTATTTTTATATTTAAAAACTAGCAAATGTCGATCGTGGCGCAACATTCACTATCGCGAACTGATTGTGCCGCACTTAGTGTATTTTCAATGTATGGGGTTGGCCCAGGTAAACGGTCGTGAGACCGAGAGCGTGATAGGAAACATGGAAGACTGATGAGAGTCGGACGATAAAGATGCTAATCGCGCTGGGTTTTCAAACCCTAATACGAGCCCTCGCTTGAGATGAGATGTAATCGATCAGCTGACATGGCCTTAATCAAACCACTTTATATCACATGGCATTCGTTGTCCAGCTTCACTCTTCTTTACAGGAGTGGCTGGAGTGTCCGCGTTACCCTGAAACGGAAAAAAACATTCAGGAAGTACAATTTAGGAGGGTTTGAAAACCAAGCGCGCTTTATGTCTTTATCGTCTGACTCTCATCATTCTTCCATGCTCCTCATCACTCTCTCGGTCTCATAATGCGATTAAAAGGCTTGCTTTTCAAACCCTACAATTCAGCCAGAAAAAATATTTTTAAAACAACTTCTAGGCGCATAACCTACCTTGGCGGGCTGCATTTCGACGACAATCATTTGAATGGTAGTTATTGCATTTATTTGTGGAAAAGCCTCATTTACTATTGCCAGCTGCCATATTATTAGCGCTATCGTTTGGCAGGTTTTTTTTTGCTTTCTTATGTGTGGTAATACTCGTCACCTCACCTTTCACGTCGTTTCATTTCGTTGTCGTGGACCTGGTTTCATTCTTTCCTATAAACCCTCGTATCTGAACTATCGCATGAACAACTTCTTTGTAAGGAGCGCAAGGGCTTTCAATTCTCGTCAAAACTCTTTGCCTCTCAGTCAGCCTGTGTCATCATTATCATAATTTCTAATAAGTTTTTATCATTCTTCTTTTCTTGTTTTTAAACTATGCATTTCCCTGTGAGATAGCAATAAAGTTATTATTATTATTGTTATTGTAGTTTTTTTTTCGTCCACACTGCCACGCGGTTTGCTAATGCATAGGGGGGCGTAATGGGGGTGCAATATAACAACTAGTAGGACAAGAGAGTCAAAAATCGGTATCTACACTATACATAATAAAACTGCGTACCTTCCGGCCGCTCTTTGACGGGACTGCCTTGAGATTCGGAAAGTTCATGTTGGTCACTCCCGTACCCCACTGAAACGTTTTATAATAATAGTTTAACACCGCAAGTGTGGTTTATTATTATGAATGTCAGTTTAGGCTTATTCTTAGCATGTCAGTTTAGGCTTATTCAACAGCATACCAAGCGTTCTAATAGCGAATAGCGGTTTCCGCGCATAGGATCCGATCCTATAGGCGAACCACGGAACGAAAAAATGTGGGTCTCCAACGGGTGTACCAGCAGGATGTTAGAAGAAAGTCGGAATTGGCTGGCCATGAGTGTTGTCGGTGATAGTATGACATTTGCTACTTGCCCTAAATATTCAAGTTCGAATAGTACTTTCGCGAATAGCAAGCAATGTAAAACAAACCGAAAGATCGAGGTGGAGGACTATTCGATTAACACCCTATTGCTGAGACCGCACAATAATGAATTCGCCTTGTAATGTCTACAACTCTTGCAACCCTATAGTATAGCTTTTTTATATAGTATAGTATAGTTGTAGTATAGTTTTTTATACCGTGCCCTTACCGCCCACCCTCCCAGCGTCATGCCTCAAGATGAAGGCGGGGTGAAGCGTATTTGGACACACGAGTTCGTGCCCAACTAAAACTAAAACCCTATAGTATAGTTTTTTTGTTTGCCAACCCTATAGTATAGCTTTTCCCATGCTATTCCCCTCCATTCTCCAGCACTCTATCAGTCCCTTACTCCCTAATCCGTTGACTCTGCTTGATAGACGTGCATATCTACCGATCTGGGGAATGCCTCTCGCCCTTCCCACCTCTTCCCGCCTGTCAGACTAGGCAGAGAAGCAATCAATCAAAAATCTCGTAATGCCCTCTCACCTCTAGTCTCTCCTCACCCTTTTCCCGTGTTTTACATAATATCCCCTAATAAACCTTTCTCCCTTTCCCCGTCTTCTACCGTACAGCGAGGATATTTCGGATCGGATGGCACATTATGGCACATGTTTCGCTATCCAGGGGTTAAACGCCAGATTTGAGGGCTCTAACATATGCCATTTTTATATATTTTTATATATTAACATATTTTACCTACTTGATTTCGCTTGATGCCTAAATTTGTATTTTGAATGTGCTTAATCGGTCTTGAAAATAAGCATAATGCTGCGCAGAGGTCCTTCTCCAGCCAGTGATCTACGAACTAGGCATCTAGGCAGGCAGACTGCTGCTTGAAATTGGTGTTTTAAAACACCGATAAAACGATAAAATAATCATTGGGAATCGCTAATTCGAGCCCTGGTAGGTAAAAACTCACGACGAATCGAATGGTATGTGTTAGAGCCCTCAAATCAGGCGTTTAACCCCTGGATAGCAAAACGTGTACCATAATGTGCCATCCGATCCGAAATATCCTCGCTGTACGAGACGTCATCTGAGGACTAAACATTACGGATTTTCCCGGCTTTCGCACTGTTCGCTTTACACCCGCACCTCAATTTACTTCATGCAAACCTGACGTAATGCATTCAAAAACGTATCAACAGAACAAGTAGACTATGAAACTCAACACACCGGAACGGTCCAAATGATGGGGTAGTAGAGGTCGATGCGCAGCGTATGGCTGCTCACGTAGCGCTTGATCCAGCGAACCTCAAGCTTACGCTTTTCTACAGCGACGGGTACACGGGGTACCGCGTACTTTGCTCTACTTTTCAAATCCAAAGATACGGTACCTGATTCCTCCGACTGCCTGGCTGGCTGACGCGATCATCCGCAAGTTGGTCGCTCTTGGTCGCCAGTTGTATGATGGTTAGGCGAGGACGAGGAGGGGTAGGAGGTTATCGCAGACTGGAAGGAGGAATGAGGGGAGGGTCCGTTTATATACCCCTCGGGTCATTAGCATTTCTGTCTTGCACGTCGCAGCCTCCCTCTTCTTCATTCCTCGCCGCAGTAGTCGTCCTTGCAGTCGTCTTCTCTCACTCACACTGTACTCTAGGATGTCGCCACAACTCTAACCATTGTTCAATCACGAGTCGAGAGCGAGGGTGTAGACGAGCGCTCGCGATGAGCGCAGACGGAGTGAATGAAGGGGAAGGAAGGGGGAAGGAGTTTGGAGAGGAATCGAATTAGGGGACAGTTACGCACATTCTGATTGCAATATATAATAGTATGTTAGGAAGGTCAACACGATTTGCGTATTTATCGTCTGCGTCTCTTCACTCTTTCATGCTTCTGACCACTCTCTACGTCTCCTAATGCGATTAAAAATATTAGCTTTCAACGGGGTGATGCGACTGTGGTGAGCAATCCGATATTTATAATTATTTTTATTATTATTATTATTTATGATACTAACCCGTTTGTTCTATGCCAATCGTCCGTCTGTCATTTCATTTATCAACGACACATCGTTTGAGATCACGTCGAGGGAGGCTGGGGGAGTTATTGCGGCGATGGAGTCTACTTGGCATTCTGAAAGGGAACTCATCAGGGCATTCTCGCATTATGGCAAAAGAAGATGACATGCATAAATAATACATCAAAAATCATCCTCGTTTTCAAATGTGCAATTTGCACTGTTATAGTGGATTAAAAAGATCCGTCGCAAAATCATGCCGACTATAAGGCGAGAGAGTGTGCAAAGGTGAGAGAATTAGACTCATTTTGGAACGAAAGAAACTGACGGATCGGTTTATTCCACTATAGTTGTCCACTTTAACGCCAAACAAACGTTGAATAAAGGCGACCATTCGGTGCTGTAGCCATGGGAGTTTGGGAGTCAAATAAAGTTGTTTTACGTTGCAAATACATGAAAAATTACCTTGACGCCCTGCGTGGCTGTATCAGCAAAGGGATCTCTGAATGAAGCAATTTTGAATTTATTCCGGTTGAGAGTAAATGTGCGACCCTAAATCTTCTACAATTTGGAAGACGCTCACTGATTTTTGTTGTACGTGTCGTAGTCACGGTTTCCCTTCGTAATGGGGAGCGATCCCCTCACCTGAATATTTATGCCGTTATATTTGTCCGGATCACTTTTCCTTCCATTCTGTCATTCTCGCGTCGCAATTTGAGTTGGGAAAGGAACCATCTTTTCTTCTTCATCCCCACCTGTGTAGGAGGGATCGAATGAGAAAAAAACGTAAAAGTAGGACGAACGTTCATAGCCTCTTTTCGCCTAGTAACACTCTCCTTTTCCTTTGTTTTACTCTTTTCCAACCCCATCTTGTTTACTTTTCCCAACACTAATGACAAACCTCGGCCGCTCGGCCGGAGACTTTCTTGACGGGACGCATCGACTCCTCTACGTCGACCTCCACGTGCTCCTTCTGGACGGCGTCGATCTTGAAATCGGAGGGCAGCTTCTTCGGACTGTCCAGCTGCAATGCATTGTGGATGAGCCACGAATGGCCACTGAGAGATAGGTGTGAGCGCAGTTTATGCACATCACAAGGCGAGTAAGAAATGGAGAAGAAATGGAGAATAAAATGGAGAAGAACGTATTTATTTATTTATTTATTTATCGTTTGCACAGTACTGTGCGCGGCAGGATTGGGGAGGGTTACGGTAAGAAAGACACATGCTTTAAAGGCAATAATGTAAGTATACATGCAAGAGTCGAAAAATCTGCGAAACAGCGTAATTCGTAAAAATTGATTTAGAATTTTTCTCCATTATGTTGTTTTACGATTATGTTTCACGCCATACGTACACCAGGAATTGAGATGTTTCACTGTGAAATAGGGTTATCTTTTTTGACGCTTTTCCTCGGTTACGTTTCAGCGTTCGCGCTCTGTAGGCACGGTATTTACAGAGGTCTGAAACATAACCGAGGAAAAGCGTCGTCAAAAAGAGAACGCTACTGTGAAATTCTTCTAGCGGTATCGATCACGCACAGACGATTGCATAACTGTCAGTGAACTGTCGAAAGTGCTATGAAACTAATTTTTTTAGTTATCTAAACACAATTCTGAATAGTCCGCGTATTTCGCGTTTCCCGCCCGTTAATTCGAAGCCCAGCCCCTTTTCTGATCTCTTATTGGTACCAAACGATTCCGCTTGACCTAAGCTCTAACCACGCGAAATATAGAAGGAATATATAAACGTACTAAATTTCTATAATGAAAAATACGTTCTTGCTAATAACAAGAGGAAAACGCAGTGATAAAAATGAACATACAGAAGAGAACTCACCTCCTTTGAGCGTGTATCACTCTGAAATATAATCATTAACATCAATTTGAGCAATAAAGTTTCATACTTTTTCAACTTCGCAGGATCGATGCTTTTCAGACTTTACAGAATTCAGATTTATTCAAAAATTTAGATGACTGAGGCTTGAACTCTCATTCTACGGCATTTTCATACTCTTACCATTCGTTGCCGTAACCAGATTAATCAAGACAAATTTCATAGAAAGATAAACCCTGTTTTCGGCAGGAACTCTCGCACGGAAAACATTTCATTCTAAGCGTTTTAGCTTCGCTTAAAATTTTGGCCATTGCGTGGGGTCTACCGTACCGTCGAGGTCTGCTTGCTGATCACTTCAATCTGGAGGTCGGAACGGGGAGCGCCCATCCACTTGCCGCAGAAGAGGAGAAGGAAGGAGACGGTGGCGAGGGGAAGGAGGAGGAGGAGAGGAAGCATCGGGCGACCGACTGGGGGGAGGACGGAAGAGGGGAATGAGGGGAGACGAGAGGCTATTCACATTATGGTGGAGATGAATGTTCCGTCACTTTCTGTCGCATTCCATTGTTATTCGCATTTCTATGTGCTTTGAATACACAATGCCACTATAGTGGATTAAAAAGATCCGTCGGAAAATCATTCCGAATATAGGGAGAGAGAGTGTGTAAAAACGAGAGAATTAGACTCATTTTGGAACGAAAGAAACTGACGGATCGCCGTTTGTTGCACTATATACACCTACATATTTACGACGATGGAAGGAAGCTTAATTTTGATCAAGGAATCTTTAGCTGTTTTCCAAGCAGGTTCGCATTTCACAGCCATTTCCAGAACCTTAGCATGAGATTGTGTTTGCCCACCTGATTAGTCGCTTGCCTGCATGGCACCATATCATTCCCATCTCAACTATCCACTAAACTCTTCACCCCCTCCCCCCCCCCCTTCCCCTTCCCCCTCTCGATTTCGCTTGCGATAAGCGGCCGCACGCCATTTCGCGCCCGTATTTCGCTTTGTTATGGTTGAGAAAAAAAGTTGTTCCGTCAGTTGTCTCATTCTTAATTCCGGCGAGAGAGCGGAGCGGTATGAAGAGAGTACAGACAAAGTAGGAATGACGTTTACTGACGGAACTTTTTCGTCAATAATAGCAGTTTGATATCTGCTGTTTCCTGTTTTTTTTCAGTAGAAAATTAATGTAAGAGCCAGATGTAAGTGATCAATCGTTCAGTTGGTCATTTTTTATACTTTCTACCAAGTAAACGGTGTGAATCTCCAGTACGAAGCCTTCGTTCGAATGGTTCGGCAATACGCGCGTCTCGAGGATTTCTTCCAACTGGACCTCTACCAAGTCTTCATTCTCGTCTTCCACGAATTTGCTATCTTCACCGCTCTGTCGAACGTCGTGAGTATCGTACATCTCGAAAACTGGTTTAAAAGTTCGGTACAGTTCGGAACTGTTCAGAACAAATCGGAACAATAGCGAAATAGAAGAATTGATCCTATTCCTCTCGGATTTGGCTTTCTCATTTACGGTTACGGTACCGCGTTACGCGGAACAGTGAAATTCGGCCGGGAAAGGTGTTTTTCGGCCATGCACATACCTCGG
>LS932213.1:99420-110448 GCA_900490955.1 Micoletzkya japonica | reverse complement strand
CTTCCGTCGTTAAGAGGAATGTCGCTTTTGGCTTAATTCCTTTCGCTAAACACAGTAACGTCGTCGTTGGACGAAATTTCAAAAAATCATTTCTCGAATACTATTAATTTTTATTATTTTTCCTTTTGGTTTTATACTAATTACGACAAAATCTTTCATATAAGCTTCACTTGAAAATCACTTCCGTGTCCCTTTAAAACATGTATTCGAAAAAAACATTTTGGCTCGTTCGCTTAACATTTAGAACATTGTCCCGAACTGAGATTATCTTACCTTTTCGATTTCTCAAGGAATACGCCTTTGTATATTCCTCTTCACTGTTAGCCCCCAAACACGCGTAACCTACACGACTTTTTTTCAGAACGAATTCGTTCGTTCAGGAAACTGGCGCCAGCTGACGTGGGTCTCCGCAGCAGGCTCACTGCTAGCCTTCCTGACTTTACTGTACGGTACTCCGACCCGCTCTTTGCACTAAACATCATTAAAGAAGAGCTAGTGTTCGCAAATGATCCGAGAGCAGAAAGGAGTGTGAAGACGAGAGTCCGGCAAATGAGGAGCCAAGACCAAATCATGCAAAGTGCTTTCACTTCTGCGTCTCTTCATTCTTCCCTCCTGTCTCGGTCCACTCTTGCACTTTGATGACCCAATAATGACCCAATTATGGTTCATTCCCAAACATGGTTCATGTGCGAACACTAGTGAAGACTGTGCGAATGAACTTTGGTGATACGATCATCGATCTCAGGTTGAATCGAGTCAATCTCTGTAATCGCAGATTTCTCGAAGAATCGCCCAAGTTTCTCATTCAAAAACGACGGAAAGACGAGGCGATCAAGGCGATTTGCGGCGTCAATCGGTTCAACTCCAGCCGGGTACAGCGTGTTTACCACGGTGTTCTGGCAACAGTGAAAATGTTAAGCGAACGAGATGCAGACAAATAACCCTGATTTCGGTAGGAACTCTCGCGCGGAAAACACCGTATCCTAAGCATTTTGGCGCTCGTTCGCTTAACACTTAGAACACTGTGTTACTCAATCGGCAAGCGATCAAGGAGATCAAAGAGAACGATGGAAGCGAACACTTAAAGAGAACACTTTGAGACTATTTTGATGATGGGAGAAAATGTATGTAGTGAATAAGCCGAGCTGTCAGTTTCCTTGGTCTCAAATTCACATGAGTCTTTCACAAATCAAAACAATTGGGAACAACCGGCCAAACAGCTGAATTTAAGCATAACAGCTAAGAGCTATATCACAAAATATACATAATTGCTTGACCGCACGCCTCGGCGTAAATGAAAGCAATACGTTTGAGGCGACGCTTACGGAGATCCGGGAGGTGGTGGCCCGCGAGTGTGGTGGGGATGGCGTACCGTTGATAGACAAGGGAGAGGCGGTCGTCGTCGAGAAGCAGACGACGTACACCTTCTACCACCTCTACTCGACCAAGACGTTCGCCGCGCGCATTCTCGTCACGAGCTTCTCGCAGTGGGTTCAGACTAAGGAGCGGTGCAGTTCTGAGTGTGCGAAATGACACCGGCATAGGAGAGGCCAAGTGAACCTGGTGCACTGATTCCGAATTAGTACAAGGTTCACTTGATCGCCGATTCTGATCGCTTCATTGTGTACTTCCTATGTTATTTTTGTGAATAATTTGAGATTTTTAAAAGGCCCTCTCTGTAATAGCGGAAGGGAGGGCCAGTGTACAGTTTCCAAATTTCCAGATCTCTTACCACCCACTACCAGCACCCAAAACGGCATATCTGTATTCGATGCTTAAGACAACTGCGCCCAGTGCCGAGCAAGGGCATTCCGGTCTAACAGAGAAAGAGAGCCTTTTAAGCTCCAATCTTCCCCAATGTTCAGTTCAGATTCGCCCTGAACGTCGTAACGTACGGCCTGATGTTCAACATGCACTCGCTCATCGGTTCGCTCTACACAAACATGGCTCTCTCGGGAGCACTGCGATGGATTGTGGGCGCGACGGTGAGCGGCGTATTCATCTCACAATGTTCTAAATGTTAAGCGAACGAGCCAAAACGTTTGGGGTACAATGTTTTCCGTGCGAGAGTTCCTACGGCAATCAGGGTTATTTTTCGACATCTCGTTCGCTTAACATTTGCACTGTCGTTAGAACATTGTGATCTCGTTATTTACGCCGTATCGCGTAGAGCACTATTGGGATACGGTAGCCAACGAGCGGCCACTGTGGTACCACTGTTTTCGATAGATAGAGCTCATCGTCCGTAGCCCTTCGCGCCCGCAGCACAAGGCCCCGCTTCTCTCGTGAACAGCCGTCAATCGCGCACGAGTTCTTCCCCTCCCTATCGGCCCCCGTATTTATCCCCCTCACAACGTTGATAGGCGCGTGCTCCCCGTATGCAGCTGATAAGGAAAGCCGACGCAAACTCGTCTACCATTGTGAGAATCTATAGGGAAGCTTTGAGCTAAGGAAAAGACAAGACAGTTTAGGCTTGTGAGGGATTTCCGAAATGCTTTTTTTCTTACAATAACACATCTAAAGGAGGACCCCGTCCGTAGCAAAACGTTGAGCTACCTAGAGAAAGGCAGGGCAGTTTAGGGTTGTAGGAGGGTTTACCAAAATTCACCTATGAGGTAGTATTCAAAAATTTACCATAACGCCATTTAATCACAGCATTCCGCCCGGTGAAGAATGTATCTATTCGGTTGGTGCATAAGTCTTGCAATACTTTTTGAAAGGTAAGTATCTCAATTCCTTCCGTTCAAAACTAAAACTTATTTATGCCAACCCCACAACAAATGTTCCTAGTATGCAGAACATATATAGGATTGCATGTTTTCTGTATACTAGAAATTTACTGAGCTTTTTCATTCAAACCCGGTTATAGGGTACATAATATATTTTATCATACTTCCTCATATGTTGCCCGAAATTTATCTCCTTAACACCCAATCATCTTTAGGACATAAACTATTGGTTTTTAGGTTTGGGCGATTTCGTGCTCATGCCTCAAAAATTTTAAAAATAATGTTCAAAAAATCGGTTTCCTCCCTTTAGATCCTTATTTTGAAGCCATACTATCTAATACCACGTCAACAGCTTTCGAAGATTTCATCTTTTTCAAATAAAGAAATTTTTAAAATTCTTCTGTTTTTCGCGTATGTTATGTATTAGTGATCGGTAGCCTCTAAGCGTCATTTATATATATTTTGTCTATAACAAAACAAATTTAAATCCGAGTTTGTCCCAGCTTTATAAGAAGATCTGATATTGCACACGAGACTTTTTTTTTTTAAAAATGAATGAATGAATTGCACACGAGACCAATTTGCGATTGATTTGCTCGTTGAGCTTTCGAGATAGGCGCAAAGCTATGGCTTTTCTGTTGTATGGTAATGAGGCATTCGAAAAATTCGAAAAATGAAAACAAAAAACTTTCGCTTATCTATAAGAACTTGTTTCTGTGAGCCATTCAGGAACCATGTAATTTTACCATGACCAATGTATTTTGCATCAATGCGGTCGTAATCTCAGAAATATAGATGTAAAGCATGGTCAGGTCCGACTCACAGCATTTCGACCGAAAGGGGAAGTGTCTAATAGCGAATTGGCAACTAATTTTGAATTTACTCCAGTACGGCTGAATGAAACTTCACCAAATTTTGGCAGGTCTTTGGACCGATGGGGAGGAGCTTAAGTTTTTAAATTGGTGAATTTTCATACATCATTATGTCTGCAGTGACGATATATCACAGCGGGAACCGCCATTCGCTAATCGAACGCTAGGAATGCTGTGGACTACGGTACCTGAGTATGCAAACTAACGTTAATTTATAAACCCGAAAAACAAGCGAACCAACTCCAAATGGCATTTTTACATAGCTCAGACAGTGAGTATTCACTAGGTACCTTCAACAACAGTTCTCAATACCCCCATATAAATATTTTACATCGCTTTTATGAAACTGAATTTTTTCAACACTTTAGTCCATTTCTCAGCTATGCAATAAGTAATAGAAGTCCAACAAACATGGTTTGTAGACAACGCTGGTAGGTATTCATATATGTATGAAAAAGGGTCACTTCATTTAGCTCGTCTTGAAAAAAATGAAATTTTAGAATATTGCAAGGCTTATGCACCAACCAATAATAGCGAAATTACCACTGGTTTCGAATTTTCTCAAGAGTAACTAAACCAATTAACAAATTTTCAGAACTTGTTCAATTCATGGTGGCGAACTTAAGTTTTTAAATTCATAAATTTCGGTTCACTGGTTCGCCTACAGGATCGGATCCTTTGCGCGAAAACCGCCATTCGCTATTATGACGCTTGGAATGCTGGGTAATGAAGGGACAGGAAAACCTACCACAGGTGGCCCTTCTCGATCACTTTGGCAAGGACGCGATCGGGCGCCGTAAGATGCATCTCATAACATTTGGATCGGTCACTGCCTGCCTGACGGCAATCTTTGCCGTGTATCTAACGGGTAAGCGTATTGTTAGCTTTTCTATTCAAAATTTCTTCTCAGTATTAACTCTTTTCTTCATTAACTCATTCTGCCATAAATGTCATTCCTCGCAACAGGTCTCTCGACCGACCTGCAGCTCGTCATTCGTGCCCTCGCACTGCTCGCCTTCGGCGTTACGGGATGCATCTTTTTACAGGTCTTGAGCGTCGTTTCACAATGTGCATTATATCGAATAAGCTATGCGTACCCCCATCCGAACTTGATCGTCCTAGACAATGCGTTCAGCTGGCCATAATCACCTCGGAGATGTTCCCTACGGGCGTCCGATCGCTGGCCGCGTCGCACGTCAACGTCGCCGGGCGTCTGGGCACCATCGCCGGGCCCAATGCCTTCGTGCTGGTGAGAGCTTCTGCTGACTCCCCTAATTATAGGCCACAGTCCTCTCAATGTTAAGCGATCGAGCGCCAAAATGCTTAGGGTACGGTATTTTCCGTGCGAGAGTTCCTACCGAAATCAGGCGTATTTTTAGGCATCTCGTTCGCTTAACATTTTGACTGTTGTCAGAACGCCGTGGTTTAAGCGAATCGGATAGCTATTACACTTTGCAATATCCCGCAGTAGTATGCTTTGAAAACACCATATTACCATGTAAATGCATTCAACCATGGATCGAATGTATTCACGAATATTTCTATACTTTTTCAGACCTTCGGCTTCGAGGGTTTGCCTTACGGTATCCTCTCTGCCCTATCGATAGCCGAGATCGTTCTCTTCCTTTGCGTAATCCCCGAGACCAAGGGAGTGGCCCTGCCTAATACCATGCCAGACAAGAAGATTGTCAAGTCGAAAAGTGCCCCGTGCTAGCCACAGCTTAACCGCTTCGCTCCGAACTACTGATGGTCCAAGTGCCGCATGGTGATGAACACGGAATAACCTTGCGTAATATTTCCATACTTTCAGACCTTCGGCTTCGAGGGTTTGCCTTACGGTATTCCATGACTGTTCCTGTCCTTTGAACACTCATGGAATGCCTTGCGTATTCCATGAGTTTTTCCAGTTTTAATGAATATTTATATCATATGCCTTGTCTACATCGGAGATGCAAGAGAAAGGGGATTTTTTTAATTTCTCAATCACTAATTGTCTTCGACACAGCCTGGCACAGCAAGCAGTTACAAATAGGCAAAGTCTTACTGTACTGAATATCGTAATAAAAACGAGACTGAAAGATCATCTTCTCAGGAGTCATCAAAAGATTCCCTCCACTTTCTTACCGTAACCCTTCCTAATCCTTCCGCGCACAGTACTGTGCAAACAATAAATAAATAAAATAAAAATATGCGTACATAGAAACACTTATCCTTGTGAAAATAAAAGACAGAGGGAAAAAGTTGACAAAAAACTACGCAAACGATTGCGAACTGTTTATGCAAATACGCGGGCTGAATCAGCGCCGCTGATCTACCTCTCTGGCTTCAATTTTCTTGCGATTTTACCAATCCCTGCCATGGTCACACGTAAGGAGTCAATTGGACAGCGTAATTAGCGGGAATAGTTTGTTATTTCAATCAAAAGTATTAAATAGTTTCGTTTTCGAGGACAACTCTCGTGGAACCTGTAATAACCCATGTATGCCACAAACACCCGGTGTCAGTATTACTGTAGCCCCACCCCTTAACGTGACAGCAATTCCACAAGTAAATACAGTCACTGCAAAGCTTTAATGCAGCATACCGTCCCCTCTCCCCAATGTCCTTGCCATATGCGCACACCTTTACCAATATAATTTATCCTTTAATTATTATGTACGTTTCCCAAAAAAAGCTCTCTGCGACCAACAAAATGTCTGACAAACTGCACGAAATAACGGAATTGTAGCGTAAGATACAGTAACCCTCCCAGTCTATTCGTAGACCCACGAGTTGATGAGGGCCGACTCGTAGTCGTTGATCTCCTCCTTCTTGAACCAGTGGGCAATCTCGCGATTCGCCGACTCGACCGAGTCCGAGCCGTGGCAGATGTTGCGGCCCGTCTGCAAGGCGAAACGTATATACTTATACTGAGACCAAACAAAGCTACCGTCAAGCTAGTAGATTGTGGGCCGTGTTTGAAACACTTACAAGGCCATATCTCGGCTGGGAAAGGTCGTGAGTTCTGGTTGGAATTTTTTGGAATTCTCAGGACGAGATCTACTTGTGTATCAAGTTTGGTGATGATTAGACAACTCTAACCCGTTAAAACGGCATTTATATATCTTGAATAAATGAAATTCTCGCTATCCCTGTTCGAATCTCTCCAATGCCACATTTTTACGTTTTAAAGGTCTTTAAACGTGATGAAGCATTACCAAACTTGATACACATATAGATCTCGTCCTGAGGATTCCAAAAATTCCAACCAGAACTCTGTACGACCTTTCCCAGCCGAGATATGCCCTTGTTTAAAGTGTTTCAAACACGGCCCACAATTTACTAGCTTAACGGTATACATGAGCCAGTACTGTCCTCAAATTTGTACAGTCACCTTAACATAATTATAGAAAATCAAAAGCAGCCATCCTAACAAGCCTTTTACTTTACGATTCTCGGGTGCAGGCAGATATCCTAACGTCCGATTGGGCAACCGCACCCACAAAGCGCATAGATCTTGATCTAACTGTGGCATAACGTGTGCTAAAACAGTACACAGTAAGTCGCCAGGCCGGAAAACAGCGATTGCTGGCACTTTGCCAAGACATCTACTAACTAGCGCTTCATTGTCGAATGATCGTCACCAGTAGTAAACCAGCCAAAATGGAATGCTCCTCCATAACCAACCTGGATGGAGTAGTCTCCCCTGATGGATCCGGGGGCGGAGGCGAGGGGGTTGGTGGCGCCGAGCATGGCCCTTCCCTGCTTGACGACATCGAGTCCCTGCCAGACCATGGCCACGACGGGGCCCGAGACCATGTAGGAGATGAGCGACGGGAAGAACGGCTTGTCCTTTAGGTCCACGTAGTGTTCCTGCAACCATCGTATACGCACATCTTCACGGCGATCGCTCATTTGTCGCTTTCCGACTTTTCCGACTGATTAACTCCCGCACAGCCAACGTCCATCTATTTGCACAGCTTCACAGACTAGAACACTAACTATTTCCTTCTTTTTTTTGCTACTACGATATTCGGTGTTGACGGTCGCTTTCACGCGTCGCACCCTCAAAATTGTCCCAATGTTCGTTGCCCGTAACTTGCAAAAACAAAGCTTATCTCGGCCAAGATTCCGACTTCCCCCCCGCAAATTCCACCCGAACCGTACCTCCAGATGGGCCTTCGACGCGGTCACCTGCTTGAGGGCCACAAGCTTGTATCCTCGCTGCTCGAACCTATATACTTATTTTATCATCGGATTTACCGAAACGAAACGTATACGTATCACAATAATGATGAACCGAAATTTCCCGAAATAATAATAATAACAATAATAATAATAATAATAATAATAATAATAATAATAATAATAATAAACCTCTTGATGATCTTCCCTACGAGTCCCCGGTGCACTCCGTCCGGCTTGATCATGATGAAGCTGCGCTCGTTGTTCGCCATTCTGCAAGGGACGAAAATTAGTGGGAATAAAAATGCCATAATTAACCAGCAATAACCGTTAAGTAAAACCAACAAACAAAATTTGTACAGGAACCATGCAGGAGCTAGTCAACTGGGAAGGTATGAGAGGAATAGAGGAGGTCTTCTAGAATCACAAGTCACTTAGGATAATATGTGCGAGCCAAAAGATAGTCCAGCCAGTAGAGAACAACTCGATGATTGACACGGGAGGGTCAAGGTCACCAGAGATGAGATGACACTGAGGGGCTAAGGGTGAACGGGCAGAGTCTAGGAGTGTTTCACAAGACACGATTAGTTAGAGCAAACGATTCGCGTCTTTTCGATGGGATTTTTCGTGCATGTTCAGATATTTAAGCAACGTGACATCCATTTATGCGCAACTTGGAACCAATGCTTACTTTTGATACGCGACTCAAATGCTCTAGACATAACACTCCACTTATATCGTATGAAAAAAAGCAATCACAGGTGCGTGGGCGACCAAAAGTGAATCGTGCTGAATCGCGCACGGTCATTAGAATTCCAACCGCCTACACGAGCACAGAAAGGGGGGCAACTACCTTTTGAACAGGATAGCATAGCATGCAGAGTACATCGTTCATGCGACGATTGAGTGCCGAGAACACTACTCCATGTTAGTTAGGCGTGACTTGGCTAAATGAAAGACTTAAAAGGACAATAATTTCAAGGAGTAGAAGTATTTAAAAGCAAATAAGCATACTTAGCGGGCGAGCAGGTATCCTTGGTGCACGTATCGACAGTAGAAGAGGAGGGAACGGAAAGGAGGAGAAGGAGGAGAAGCGGAATAATCGCACCAGGGTGAATAACAACCCCTAGCAACCGCATCACGCACACCGCATGTAGGCGAGAGCGGGCAAATCAACACGAAATCCCTTCGATCTACTCCCGTTCAAACACCTACCGTAGTCGAGGCGAAATCCGCATGAGACAACTTGCATTCAAAACGCGCGAGTTTCACAGCGTGCTACCTACCGTATACTTTTGAATTTTGTTCTATTCTTCTTGCATATTTTCGAGTTTATCGCATGTTAGCGGGAAAAAGGCTAACTAAAGGGTTAAAATTGAGACCGTAGAGGTGGCATAGCAATCTTGCTTTTTTTCACAGATAAAAGATGCTCAAAATCAAGGACACTACACATCACACCATCATACACTTCCAGATATCTCATTGTTGGATGCCAACTCTTCTATCCTTCAACTTGTGCAATCGCCTAGAATCCAATATTTATTCACTATACAATATGGCATGTTCTCTCTCCTAGTTTCTGTAGTATCCATAAAGCTTTGGCTAGATCCCAGTGTGCTAGTGCAAATTCACCGATTGAGCGTCAGTCAACATGCAAATCCAGAACAAAACAAATCGACAGAACAATGGAAAGAAGATCCTCTTATGATTCGACCAGAGTTGGCAGACGGGTCATTTCCGAATTTTCATCATTTTGACGAGACGTGTCGAGGATATAAATGATGTATGAAACATAACTATTGCACTGACTCGTCTGCACAATCCTAGATTCTACGAGGCGTGGATCAGTACGTCAGGGCATCCATACGACAAACCGAAAATCATGAAATGACTGGTCTGCCGTAACAACAACACAACTCTATGTTAGCATAATATGTATAATTAAAACTATCTTTCACGAGGAATCACAACGCACGCTGATGTAAGCCCGCATTCACGGTAAAACTGGCACATATTCTTCGACGAAAGCGTTCCGTCAGTAACCCTACATTCCTACGTTGTCTGCACTCTCTTCATTATGCTTCGCTCTCTCGTCGTAAATAGGAATGACGACGTCTCACGTAACGCGATTCCTCAACCATAAAACACTCACAACAACGTGTGTTAACTAGAGTAAAACAGGGATATTATCACACAAAAGTTCCGCAGTTATATCGTTCCTACTTCGTCTGGACTCTTAGTCGAGAGTGGGAATGTGACGACTATAGTTGAAAAAAAAGTTTCCTTATTGTTAGTCTTCTCATTCCTCTTCCTTACAAGAGCACAAAGCAGAACTTTTTTTTACTGACGGAGCTTTTCCGTCAATAATAACAGAACATTTTCCTCAATCATAGATATATATATAGGCGGTTGGTTTATTCTATAGGTTGGCGTCGGTCGGCGAGTAGACGACTATTCCCCGGTCCGGATGAAAGCCGATCGGCCGGACCGGCGGAATGACCTCCACCTTGTCCGGCTGGCCCGACGACTGCAAGATCGTGAGGTTGACATTTGGCAAACTGCCAAATCAAAGTCCATTCCTTTAGAACCACTGTGGAATAAACCGGTTCGCCAGTCACTGTTTCATAATGCCCCTCATTAGACTGATAAAAGCCCCTACCGTAACCTACCGTAGTCACTCCGTAATTGTGCAGGGTGATCAGCTCGGTGGTCAGCTCGACCAGCGTCTTGTTCGCAAACTGGATGTTCGTGCGGCTGAAGGGTACTGTACTTCCAGGACCTCTGGGAAACCCGTCGCATCTCTGTTTCACGACGCACTCTTATAGCGTTGAGTCTCAAGGAAACTACTAGCCCCTTTTCGCACCGAAAATCAGCTGACAGTCGGGACGCCTTTTTATGGTTATCTTTCCGCTGCTTCAGCATAACCATGTTATTGCTGGATTTATGTAATACACGAAACATAACACCGTGGCGAAGACAGCCGATTCGACGGCTCACCTCCGTACTTCCCTATAATACGACCTCCGTCAATACCGACAATTCTGGGACAAATGCCGCATAATACTAACAAAAAGAGCTTTATCCCAGATTTATATTATCTTTAAATCTCTTAGTACAAAAAATAGTAATCTTTTACTAAAGGCATACACAACATATATTCGCCCAATTCTTGAATCCGGTTCATCTGTCTTTAGTCCTCTAAGAAAAGAAGATATAGAGCGTTTAGAAAAGGTTCAAAACAGGGTTACTAGACTAATTTTTCA
>LS932213.1:76947-93961 GCA_900490955.1 Micoletzkya japonica | reverse complement strand
CCCCCCCCCGATACCGTACCTCAGGTATGGGCGGTCCCAGTAGGGGCAGCGATGACAGCGGCAGCGCGCACGCATCAACCAGAAGGGGTGCCATCGCGACGATGGCACTGAAAGAAGGAGAGGAGGGGAGGGGAGGGGAGGGTTACGGTATCCATCGCAAGGCTTACAAGGAGATGGTCTGACGTCGCGGAAAGCGATTCAAATGAGACATGTACCGTTCCAAAGAGCGTCAAAAACTGAAGTAGCGAACAATGCTCATTTTTTTTGCTGACTGAGGGCGTATGTAGCGCGAGATAATCGTCATTTTCTGGAAGTAGGATTTAGTCACCAGAGTTTTCCTACCGTATGCTTAAAGGGGAATCACGAGCTATACGGTAGGTTAGATTGTTCATCTCGACCGAATTCACCTGTACGACTTTAGCAGTACCCGGGCTCTGCTCTGCGAGTCGAGCGACAGCAGACTCTCGCCGCGAACCAGATCCAGCTGAACACCGGATCGATAGATTTTGCGCAGCGTCACGCACGCGAAATGCGAACACGGAATGATTAGCAGCAGAAAGGCAAAAGCATCAGGACGGACACGACGGCAGGCGTGCAGCCAGCCATCGGGGCTAAGGCAGGGAAAGCGTTCCGCCGCTAATCGCGCGTCGTTCCTGCTTTCGATGCGAGACCATCACATCTACTGGCATACGGTCTCTAATCGATCTGCTTTTTTTTTCTTTTTCTTTATACACTTTCCGATCTCGCTTGCACACGACGGCATCGGGCCCACCTCTCGGCCCGCCCTCAGGCTCTTGAGCGCGTGCAGCAGCGCGGTCGCGTGCTCCGAGAACCGCTGCGCCTCGCCCTCCGCGAAGCGGTTAACCTAGAGATGGAAAATATGGAACATATCCATCCAAACCGGGGAATAATCTCCCCAGACTGCATTCCAACGGTCATTTTGCACCACAAAAAAAAGGCAACATAATACGGGGCATATTTCTCTAATAGGAAAAGAAAAGGAAGACGAATTGAAGACGACGCACGTTCTCCAGCTGTTCCAGAAAGTCCTTCAGCTGCTCGTCCGTCAGCTTACCCACCTCGAACAGCGTAACCGCGTGTCCTCAAAAGCCCCCGTCTTCGACGAATCATGATTATACTTGAGATATATCGCCTATATGGAGGCAGACCGTGGTGGGTAGTTCAGTGCGCTAGTAGTCGCAATATCTTTTTTTTCCTACTGCACGCTATCTTGAACTGAAGAAAAAAGAACGAGTACAATAGATATGGTCACAACAATGCACGCCTTTCAAGCTCGCCGACAGGTTTCCCATCATGAGGAAGGCGGTGAGGTTCGCGTCGAACAGGAAGGCGATTCTCCCGGTCGACGAGACGTCGGAGGTGACGGGAGCGGAGGCGGTCGAGGCCTGCATAAATGATTTAGCGAAAAAATAAGAGTAGCTACATCGAAACACTGCATTTCAACGACAGCTGAACGTTCGTACAGTCCTGCTACGTTCAGAAGCGCGACGCCTAGCTGATATCTGAAGCAGAATCCGCTTTACGCAGCAATCACCGCACTTTGAACACATCTAGTGCTTAGTGTGTTGTGACGGCTATTTTTCTATGTTTACCACCCCCCCCCCTCCCCCCTCCCTCTCCACTTTCCACTCACCTTGTCACTCTCGCCCGTCGGCTCCTCCTGTTCATCGTCATCGTCGAAGAGCGACGCACTCAGATCGCCGTCGAGACTCGTCGAGCCTCCCGTCGGCGAGGGAAGTCCGCTGCTGAAGATTGAAGCACATACCGTACTAATCGTATGAGATAGGCGATTACAATAAGCAAGTACGCGTTGCTCCCATCATGTAAGCCTTTCACGATTTTGATGCGAAGAAACGCGTCTTGCTTTCGTTGGATTGAGACCGAACAAACATAATGTATGGGATAAGAATAAGATTATCGACTAAAAGTTGATCTTTGATCTCTCATGGATCCTTGATCTTTGAACCCTCACCCTCCCACTCCGCTCTCGCCCGTCCCTGTAACCAGGATGCTGGCCGAGAGGGCGGTCGGCGACTGGAGCGGCGACCGCGGCGCGTTCGCCCAGCTCGCGTGCAACCTGCGCATCAACTCATTTTGGCGCGAATTTAGAATATTCAAATACTTAAGCAATCTATCTCACTTCTCGCCCTCCATGCCGGTGACGCGCTTCTTGGCGAAGCCGAGACGGCAGAACAAGGACGCGGCATTCTTCACTAGCTGGAGGTCAACGTGCAGCATGTCCGCTATCTAGAGAATATATAATTTCCCTAAAATCAATAAATTGCTTATTTGCTCGTCACGCAAACAAAAGCTTACGCAAACAACCAAAGAATAATGAGAAGAAGAAGAAAAAAAGCAAAACCTATTTATGCACTAGAGATGCTAAAAGATTGCGTTCCAATTCGCTCACCTCCGCTACCGTAGTCATCCCGTCGATGGTCACGAAGATCTTGTACAGTAACGTCTCAAAGTAGTCCCCCAGAACGCGATTCATCACAAACCCGTCGAGCGGGCCCACTGGAGAGCGTAGCATTCATGCAGGTAACTTTGAAAAAAAAGGCGCCAAATTCAAAAGTAAATTGGCTTATTGCCCGAAACTCTCACCAAATATGTAGTCGTCGTCGCGCACGGGAACGTCAAAGTAGACGAGGCCCTTGTGGAAGAGCGACTGCACGAGCCTGTGAATATGGTTGGGGAAAATGTTCC
Source organism: Micoletzkya japonica (assembly GCA_900490955.1). Taxonomy (NCBI): domain Eukaryota; kingdom Metazoa; phylum Nematoda; class Chromadorea; order Rhabditida; family Diplogasteridae; genus Micoletzkya; species Micoletzkya japonica. The sequence goes on along the minus strand of LS932213.1, from coordinate 91,234 downwards.
GTCAGTCGTCTCATTCCTATTTATGACGAGAGAGCGGAGCGGTATGAAGAGAGTGCAGACAAAGTAGGAATGGCGTTTACTGACGGAACTTTTTTTCGTCAATAATAGTATAACGAAAGAGTGGGCCGAGAAACGGCGGTTCCAACGAAAGAACATTATCCTTATCTTATCAAGCGCGCCTTCCCAACTTGCTATACGCATTCTGGACGGCATAACTCTTTCCAATTTTCAATTCAATTCAATTCGATTATTAGCGAACGATTAGAGCCTCACCAATTGTAGATAAATTATAGTGGAATCAAAAGGTTGCGTCAGTTTATCATGCCGAATATGGCGGCGAGAGAGTGTGCGAAAGAGTGAGAGAATTAGACACTCATTTTGGAACGGAAAGTAACGGACGGACCGCGTTTATTCTCTACGATAACTGCGCTCACCCGTGGTCCATCAGTCCCGCGGGAATCGCGCCCGGCCCAGTCGCCCCTCCCGCGCCGGACGGAGCCATGTCCAGCAGCAGGTCGACCGTCCGCTTCTCGTCCGTCGTCAGAACCTGCAAATAGCATAGCTACCGTAAGCGCAATCACCTACCGTAACCCCCTAATTATCTATACCGTAACCCTGACTATCTACCGTACCCATTAGCGATCATCAGCTTGAAATATTGACGTTCTCATATTGCAGAAAAGCTCAATTTCGGGGAGTCACCTTAATGTCGGCCTCGAGAATGCAGCCGGCCGCAACGAGCCACCACGGCTCGCAGTGCTGCTGGACGGGCTGCGAGGGCAGCAGCTCGCGCAGGGACCGCGCCCGGCGGAACAGCCGCCGATTCGAACGGTTCTGCACGGAACGGATGCACGATGCTAGCTAGAGGTTGGAAACAGAAGCGCGATTATTGCGCATTTATATCGTCTGATTCTCTCTTCATTCCTTCCTGCTACGCCCTCAATCTAGTCGGTCTGATAATGCGATACAGTTGCGTTGGTTGGTTTTTCACACCCCCTAATGGATGCGTACTAACTAGAGCATGCCATTCGTGGTGTCCTTTTCGTGTGACCAATATGCTTCGTTTTTTTTCTCTTTCGGGTGACGATACGCGTGGCGGCGACTACGAACGATGCATGAAACGCATGGCAGAAGGAGGCGAAACAGCTATGCACCCCGTTTAGCATTAGTAGTAGATTTTCAGTATTAGCGTAGTCTATAAAACCGTTGTCTTTTCTTAGTATTTAGAACCAATAAATCAATAACACCTTTCGTCTAATAATACATCAAAAAGACGCGAATCGCAGGCAGGCTCTCTAATGCGGTACGCGGACAGAGCTACTCAAAACGCGTGCGTTCAAGTAGCAGCACACACATACACTCCAACGTGCCACGTTGACGGTACACGCCGCCGACTACCACTCAGCTTCCATGTACAAAAGTGAGGGGCCTAGTAAATATCTCATCATGATTCTTCATCAGTACCTGATTCATCAGCTCAATGTACTGATTACGGCCAATGCCTAATAGCTGGACCGCATCGGCCGCAGTGAAATTGGGCAGACTGTCGTACGACTTCTCGGCGTTGATCATCTCCTGAACATTAAAAAAAATTTACTCGCACTAAAAATGTACCCATGAGCATTATCCTTATACTCTTCCTTCACTTAACAGATAGATAGATAGCTATGCCGAGAACATGAAACACATTTAAGAGCGCAAACCACTCACAATGATAATCTGCACGTAGTAGTTGAAGGGTGTTATCCGCAGCTCCCGCACTACGATATCAGCCAAATGATACGGAAATAGCATAAGATGCGAGGCACTGAAATAACCCAAAGTTTTCAAAATCAGATTTGCGCCCATAGCGATAGATGGGCACGGTTGCACGTACCGTGGTTGGGTAGCTTACTGCAGAAGAAAATCATGACTAAGTTTGCCAATATTATTGAAGGAAAGCGAACGTTGAGAGAGCTGCGCAGTTCTTTCCGCTAACCACCGTCAAACTTCAGCCGGAGCCGGGCTTTAGCCTAAGCTGGCACTTTGCTAAGAGAGTTTCACTGTACTTAGCGAGATGTACTCTGCAAAGATTTCCCAACGTTCGCTTTTCCTCCAATAATAGTGATGCATGGGTGTGCCACTGCAGTAATCTACCAGCAAACCCTGCCCATCTATGCTTGCGACCGTTATTTAGGTGGCGAAAGCACCGGCCGTGCACACTTCTTTTTTTCTTTTTTTTTTCGGGAAAATATGAAGCACGGCTTTCTCCAAAGAAACAATACCGAGGACATTCCCCGAGAATTTCGAGATCCGTCCATACCTATACTTGATCACGGCATCGTAGTATCCCTCGGCATCCTTGCGTATGTGGCGAACTGAAGCGAATTCCACATTTTTTTAAAGCCGCGTTGCTCAAGTATTGGGTGCAGTCCCCCAATCAACCAGATAACCAACCACATATACGACTTGTGAAATAAAAAAAAGAATATAACGATGCCCTAACTACCCACCCAGATTGCCCTTGTGTCGCAGCTGGTTCCGCACCGAGTACTCGACAATCATCTTGTCGTACTCCTTCTGCGAGTTGCCCAGCATGATCTTGACCTCGTCTGTAAGTAACCGGAGATTTGGAGAATATCAATCACTTCCTAGTACACACAACTCTCCCCTCTACTCATGCTTCTGATGCTGACCAACTACAAATATCTCTCTGTGTGATGAGCGCTAGCAAATTAGTGAACCGTCTATATAAACGCGTTAAAACGCAATCACAATAACTCACCCGGCAATTGCTGCCATGCGACATTCGCACAAATGCACGCCTCCACGTCCATTTACTTCCAACCTACCGTTTCCCACTCCTCCTACCGTACTCCAGCCTGAAAGCCATCGGGAACATACTCGGTTAGTAAATCTCTCCCATGCAGGTATTCAATCGGTGAAGTCAACACACAGCACTCGGAACGAAGACACGAATAGAGAATCGGGGGAAAAGCCATCTTTATCAAAGTGAAATCTCAGAACATTACAGAAATGCGACGCAACAACGGGATGCGGCTATGTACAAAATGGGTAGCAAATTGGAGTGAACGAATCGTAGAGCGCAAATAACGGCTGCAATAATTTCAGGAATAATGAAGAAAAAAGAGGTATGGAAAGTGGGCAAATGACATCAATTACTTAGTTGCACTCTAACGCAGCACTGTGATATTTGGTTAAAGTGGAGGGGGGGGGGGGGCTCAATAGACGAGATATGCGATCAAAGGTGCCCGTTTCATGGTTAATCTTTCTCAGACTTTTGGTATTTTTGCCCGCTTATTAGAAGACCAAAAGAGAGTAAATATGCACATAGATAATCAATATCTTGTGACTACATTAGCACCACCACATGGGAAGACTATGGGGGGGTAGACCTGATTCTAGGCGTAGCTTACTAATGAACAACGATATTTAACAGTCCCAGGTGGTGAAAAGGTAAGAGCAAACTGAGGCAAATGACGAATCCTCTGCTGTTTTGGGCCTAGGCGCTATAGTATTATGCTAATGCTACCGGAGAGGGACCGGGTAGGGGGGGGGTGTGCACATACATTGTACGACCAAACTAGACTATAGTTTGTAGTTTGTAGCCTACATGGTGTAGTTCGATCGCTGGTCCACCGTCGAGTAGTACCGATCATTGCCCGTTGGAGGGCCGTGGAGCCCGTGGACCTGAAAGGTATGCACTAGAGCACTAGAGCACGCGAATCCGAACCGACGACGACTGATTTTCGACGGTTACTTTTCACTTCGTGTACGTTCAATGAACTACGCGTCTTATTATGCAGCCTGTGAATGAAGCATAAGCCCCAAAAAGTAGTAGCCAAATTCGATTAAATGGTTCGGATTCGCGTGCTCTAGTATGCACTACACAAACGGCTCCCCCAATTTACACACCGGGGTGTCCTTATGCTAGTCAGAAATAGCCAACGAGCAACTCTGCCTCCAGCCTTTCAGATGACTGCCTCACAGTAAAACCTAATATTGACGGATTCTGCGACATAACCACAGGTGGGCGGCTATCCCTCACGTACTACATAAGTAGCACTACTTTGCAGGCACGAACCCGTTGCCTCCCCCCCCCCCCCCCCCACTACGTCAAGGTGAGTCTTCTGAAAGGAGGAATAAACTCTTCTCCGTTCACAAGACTCACCTTGACGTAGTGGCTCACCTTCCTTCACGTACTACGTCTACTCTCACCTTGACGTAGTGCTTCAGGAACCTGTCGTGTCGCCAGAACTTGGCCGAGCACGAGGGCACGTCGCACTTGAAAAGAATGATGAATGATTTCACAAGCCATGCATGGGGCTCGTGTTGTTGTCCCCCAACAGTTTTTTTTTTGCACGGCTGCCTTACATAATTAGCGAGAAAATCTAAAGCAGCCATCCTCTAACAACAAGTGGTTTACACTACGATTCTCTAGTGCAGGCACGACACCCATCCTAACGTCCGATCGGACAACCGCGCCCATGTATGATTTCAGCTTTTTTTAAACCACAAAGTCACAAATGCAAGCAACCAACTTCCACTAATACGTCTATACAGTTCGCTTTGTGAAAGCATCAGTCCAATGCCGCGTTAAATTCACGCGCGGCGAGCTCGATTCTCGTTTCGACCCTTTAATTTGTGCCAAAACCTGGAGAGAGGAATAAACTGTTTGAGGATGAAGATTTCAAACAAGATCAGATAAATGATCGATCGCCCTTCTCGAGATCTATCCGATACATTTTACAGATTCCAAAAATATTGATTTTGAAAGGTTTTATGCGCATTTTAAGAAATTGCAAGAATTCAAATCCGTTCGTTTCGCGGGCGGCGGCGCCGCTCTCCCTACTGAATTGGTGCAGAAATTAAAGGGTGGAAACGAGAAACGAGGGCGGCGCGCGGGATTTTAACGAGGCATTATTGTCAGGCAACAGGCTACACGGGGTAAAGATCAAAGATCAAACTACAAAGATTAAAGATCAAACTAGCATGCACCTCGATCATGGACAGCTTGAGGTGCTCGCGGAAGACGTGCGCGTCCATGTTCTTCTTGTCCGCGTAGCACACGCCGCACTTGCGACACGAGTACGGCTTCTCGCCTGGGAGATCAGAGATCAAAGATCAAAGATCAAAGACCATTTCGAGAAGATCAAAGGTTAAGAGGACCAGTCAGTACCGCAGTCATGTTAATGTAGGCCAATTTGCACAGCGAAAGAGAAAACGGTCGTAAGCCAGAGATTCGAATAGACAGATTACAAAAAAGTTCAAAGATCATACCGGTATGGGCGCGAATGTGCCGGACGAGGTTGCTCTGTACCTTGAACGAATGGTCGCAGAACTTGCACTTGTACGGGGCCTCGAAGGTGTGGATGCATCTGGCATACATGGACTAGTGTTGTCCGAACATCTTTGCAGGCTGCCCTACATAATTAGCCAAAACCTAAAGCAACCATCCTAACGCCCGATTCGACAATCACGCCCATGTATGGCATCTGGGAAGACGATCGATAACTTGGTACTATTGTATATTAACAGCACTACAGTAAAATCATAGAAAATGTCACTCTTTGCATATTAGAAAAAAAACTCAATACCACCATACATGGGCAGCTTTACCGTCCATTATTTTGAACTATATTCTGCCACTGAATAATCTAAGGTTTTGGTTAGCCTACCAATGAGGCATCTGGACAAATAAGGCGCCTACCAAGCTATGTTTCTGATAAAATGAGGGGGGCCTACCACACGACCGTCGGGTCTCTGTGCCTACGTATGAATACCACAACCTCGACGTAACGCTGTATTGTGCTGGCTTTCACTCAGTTTATTGATGGAATCAATCGAAGAATTTCGAGGCCCGTGACTATCATATGTGACCGTCGGGTGGTAGGCGCGTGCTTTCCTTAGAAACTTAGCAGGGTAGGCATCACAATCTATGAAAAAGCCTTATTGGTAGGCCATGAAAACGCAAAAGCTATACTCTGGTAGGGCCCAAAAAGGAGATAAGACAATTAGGTAACCCTGCCCACGTATGGTGACTATTCCCCCCCAACGCCTACCGTACACCTACCGTATATGCTTCTCCACGGCACTCTTCTCCTTCGTTCGATGGTCGCAATAGGGGCACTTGAACGGACGCTCCATCATCGCCTGCGCATCAAAGAATAGCTACCGTACCCGCCAGATTACATTGCCGGGGAGGCTCCTACTAGAGTGCGGCTATCGAATGAGGTAATGTGATGAGGCACGCCGAGAGAGCGGAGACGAATGAAGAGAATCTAGCTCCCACCACGACACCCACCTGTTGATCGCCCACCACCAGGGGTACGGTAATGTCCTGGGGGCCGTGAATCTCCGGCAGGCCGAAGCCGTACGCATCGTAGGGACGGCGGCGCTGTAATTACAGTAATCTTTAAAAAAATATATATATATATTTCGCCAAATGTGTTTCTTATGCACCCTTTTCTTCCTTTTTTTCCTGATAATCACCATTCGTTCAAATAACAACTACGAACCGGACAACAACTAAGAGTTATTGGGGAAAATAATATTACAAGCCTCCTAAATTAAAAAAAAATAATGAAGGGGGGTGGGGAGCGTACCCCAATCGGTGGCCGACACGTCATGGTTACCGTACGCTCCTCGAGTCCCGACGCGTCCTCTGAACAATCATTGTACACAAACAGCGGGCGCATACTTGCGTCTGATTTCATTGCGGGAATAATTTTTTATGGCGGGGGGGGAGCCAGGTAAATCACACGGATTAAGAGAGAAGAAAAAAAAACTGTCGATTTTCTGCAGTTCCTCACCGCTGTCCATCATTGGCTCGTCCTTCAGTCGAACCTGATGTACACGACGCGGATAGACGATCGGGCCAACTACAAAAAGAGAGAAATGAGAAAAAAATAGCCCCCCCCCCAAGAGATCAGTCGTGGGCGCGTGGTGTGATAAACTTTGCGGCTTTCAAAGACTTTGGATGGAGAAAGCTACCCAGACTAAAAATGAGAGATCAAAGATCAAAGATCAGAAGGCTACCCAAACTAAAAATGAGAGATCAAAGATCATACCGGTCCGCTTCTGCCTCTTCGGCCCGCGTACGTACTCATCGTAGATCAGCGTGTAGTCTTCCGCGGCATTCGCTGCAGCGTCTACCGACTGAAATATATGCATTTGTTTTCCAGTCAGATAATTTATTGAACTTGCTTTCCAGCAATATAATCATTGGAATTGGCCTTCCACTCATACTATCATCTAATTCCAATTCTTTTCCTGATTCCAAATTACAACCTGAATTGGCTCACCTCCACGTCGGCTGGTTCGTATGCAGCGTCGTACTCTGCAAAGGAAGCAGGATCATTAAAACGATGAAAATATTACAGTATACGGATTCCTCCATATGTTGAGTGGGTCAGCTTTCAGCCGGAGCCTACCCACGCCTAGCAATGGTGTTTTAGGTTTATTCAGCTTTCTATAGTGACTCCATCATTGTTAGGGATGATGATTCAGCAGCGCAATACCCAACCACGGTAACCGTAACCATGCACAGCTATTTCGTTAAAAGCTCAATGAATTCCGGAAACCTAGAACCGGAATTCCACCGTACTCAGTAGTGCTGTCGAATCGAGTCTTTTTCATGGTTATATTTCACGTATTCCATAAATGAATCAATGCCCTAGCTATACTGGACCAGATGAAAGATAACCATAAAAAGGACCCGATTCGACGGCTAGACATAGGTGGGCACGGTTGGAGGTACCGTGGTTGGGTGGCTTACTGCAAAAACATTTTCATGTGTTGGTTAGCTTACTGCAAAATAATATCTTATTAGCGAAATTGCGCGATATCTTTGTATGGTTGAACGACTGCAGTAAGTTACCGGCATACCCCCTGCCCACGTATGCGGTATACGGTACTAGTACTCACCCGTCTCCTCATTACAGTATCCTCCTCCATCCGCCTCATTGAGCTCTTCTCCCCCGTCGCCAATGTATTCCTCCTCCACATCGCCTTCTCAATAATTATTTTTTTAAAACTTTAAATTCAAAGAATATAAAGTAAAAATAGCGAGAAATTAAGTTAAATAGGCCGATAACAATTGCAATAAAACCTCACCTTCTTCTCCACCGTATTCCAGTACATCTTCGTAGGCTGAAAATAACCATTTCAATACATTCCCCCGATCTTATACGTGATAGATGCAATAGATAACGAAAACGAAACCTTATTCGTGTTCGTATCCCATACCACCTGTATCTGTACATGCTTGACCGCACGTGAAAGCGTATTCAATAACTAATTCTCCAAATAAAATATAAACGAGAAAAAGAAAAAAAGAAAAGCTTACGAAGGGCACTGTTCTCCTCGGCTCCGCTAGCAATGAGCGCATCGAGCTCCTCGATAAGCCTCTGGACACCGAGGTAGACTGCCGTCGATCTGGATAACAAAATTGTAATGATAATAAATTACATCGTTTTTTTCTGGAGGATACTTGAACGATACACTCTGCTTGCTTTCTTCGCAGGATGGGGTCTCTCGCTCTGATCTGATCCTACTGTAAGATGGTACCGTAATTATCCCTGTGAGGCATCCCCGAGATGGGGCGAGATGATTACGTCAGTCTTATTAGGATAGGGGAGACAGCGGCCTAACCGCTGTCACCACCCGCCAAGACCCCCCCCCCCCATCTTCTCTTCTCTTACCACCCCTTTGACATCCTTTTGGAGATGAACATATACTTTGGCATCTCACATCGTGTATTTGGGACCATTTATATTGGGGGGGGGGGGGAGATAACATTAGTCATTACGGAACTAAAGGAAATGAAATATAAGGGAGTGACAAGCTCACCTCAGAATGCGATACCGTCTTCTCGTCCCCCGTACGTAGCCCATGTACAGGAAGTCGACCACGCATCGGAGGTCGTGGCTGCAAAATGCGAGTGCTGAGTGGCTACTGAGCAGAGGATACGAATCGGGTACTTTTGACGGTTATGGTTTACGATCAATTAATACCGAACCCCTGTCTTATTATCTTGGGCGAACCGTAACCAGCAAAAGCACCCGATTCGCAATCCTCTACTGTTGAGAACATTTCATTCGCGCTGTTTTTTTCAATTACATGTTCGTGATAGTCACCTTTGTCTAATAAGGCCAACGCCACACTCGCGCAAGCCAACGAGAAAAGAGAAGCGACATAGAGAATATTGTTGGGCAATCAGAACGGCACGCGTTTCCTCCAATCCTCACCCCCCCCCCCCCCGAATTTCCTCTTCCTATCAATGCGGCGCGCTGTGCAAACATGCATGCAGAATGAGTCACAATGCATCATAATTCCCTGTTCTCGTACTGTCCAAGCTGTCATTTCTTTTGCGCAAAAAATGCCTCGAACACAAAAAAGCTTGTTAATTCGCAGGCAGTAGCTGAAGACTGAAGTGAAGAGGAGTACACTACTCATTTGAATTATATCTCAATATTAAGAATTGAAAAAAAACAAAAGATGACTAAACGGTACTCACACAGTCGTCCGGGTTTGCGTGTGTTCCAGAACCAGCGATACCTGCGGGACCCGAGAGGTCGTCTCGCGGAAGGCCATCTTAAGAAGGGGTAAACAAAACTTGGCATTATGCTTTTTTCTCCAAAATTTCCAAAAAGTGCTTTTACTAGGTACTTTTCCGACATACTAGGTATACCATACAATCAGAGTTATCGCCTAATTACAAGAATAGTTTTGTTGATCCATAGTTTCTAAATTATAAGCAAAAGACAAGTTTTTATAGAATACGCTCATACTGAATGTTTCATATGGAAGGTTGCTACTGTACACATTGAACAACATTAGCAAATGAGATGGTTACCGTACGTGGGCACCGACCCGAAGTATGGGTGGTAGGCCCATATTTGTTCGGAATTTTACTTTGGCAGGCCTATATTTCCTACAAAATTTCAACTGGTAAGCTTGATTTCGTACACTGGTAGGCCCGTTTCTCAAAATATTGCGGGGGGGAAGGGGTTGCCCACGTATGATGGTTACCTCAAAATGGCGAGCATACGCGCACAGAACGAGACGATGACAGCGAACGGAAGGCTGATCCTTCTACAAATACGTTCCTTTCAAGAAATACATTCTCTGTGAGCCCTCCCACGAATAATCTTAATGGCAGTCCCTTTTTGTTTCATCATAATCAGAAAGGATTTCATCATAATCATTATAATTGCTAATCACATTGCGTCACCTGTTTGACTCTCTTAACCTATTAGTTATATTACTAAATTTCTGTGCCATTATCAATTTTATGCATTATCAACAACTATTATAGTGTGGATAAAGAATGAATGAATGAATGAATAATCATACACTTACCAGCCTATCACAATTGGAAACCGCTTGTTCATTTCTCTGTATGAATGACCGAATACAAGACACAATCAGGAGAACGACTAATTGACATACGTGGGCACCGACCCCGGAAGTATGAGTGGTAGGCCCAAATTTCGTCGGAATTTTACTTTAGTAGGCGTATATTTCCTACAAAAAATTTCAACTGGTAGGCTTGATTTCGTACACAGGTATGGCCCGTTTCTCAAAATAAAGGTTACCCTTGTATGGGCCTACCACCCGACTGTCGGCGCCTGTGCCCGTGTACGGTTGGTGCTCAGATCACTCGACAGATCGTGATGACTAGCAACCAGTAAGCCGCCGTCCATCCAGCCCCACCTGACTGATCATGCAGTCGACGAAGGCGCCGTCGGCGTTGAACCGGTCGAGCGCCTCCAGAAGGTGGACGGCGTGCGCCTCGTCGACGATCGTCAGCTGGGAACGCTTAAGCAATTGCAATAATATTATTGAAGAAAAGGAACTGCCAGATCAGTATACTCCATTTAGTGGGCTGGGTTTCCCACAATTAATATTGTGCGAACTGTGTACCATCGCAGGACTCGCTCATGATGAAGCAATTAAAAGGACTCCCATGCAGAATGTTTTGGGTCACGAGAGACTTCAAGAAAAAAAGCCGCAAACTATGAAGAAACTACAAACTACAATCCGCCGCACGCCTATGGTGTACGCGATAAAAATAAACAAATAAATAACCACCTTGCCCGCACGGGATGTTCCCTCATCTTGCTGCTGCTCAGTTTGACCCTCCGCTTGCTGACCGGTAACTCCGTCTGCCTAAAATACAATGCTCTAAACCGGTCTCTCCTTCATGGCTATCTTTTCGTATTGTTGCATCCATGTGGCATTTGTAGAAGCGTAAAATATAGCCGGGAAAGCATCAAAAGATTTTTTTCAGCCTTATGTTTTGATTGTGGTACATTTAGGAGAGAAAAAAAGGAATTTCCGCAACCTCAGCCTTCTCCAGAAGCTCGCGAAGGCGCGTGCATTCGAGTAGCTTGGCCGCCTCGAGAAGTGCCAGCGAATATCTGAAGAACGAAATAAAGGACGGTGGTTATTTTACAGGTAACCAGGGAACCTCATCCCTGTCTTGCAGGCTTGTTAAAAAAGCAGCTTATACGCATTCCTTAATGGGATTTTCTTCACAATCGTATGATTTTGCAGGTTGCTTTGTCTTATAAGTGAAACGTACTCATAATTAGAAATGACACAAACCTGCATTCTCCCGTGTAGCAATAGTCGACAATCTCCGCGAGTTCAGCCCATTTAACGCCTAGAAAACTGCCGTAAATACCTTTAAAAACTACTTCCGAAAAGTAAAGTGAACATGGTCTCACCTCGCTTTGCTTTTGAAACGTCATATACTTGATGAAGTTGCATTTAGCGCCCCAATAAAGTCGAATATTCTCAAAGAACTACCGTACCTGTCGCGTCCGGGTTCACGTCGAGCGTGCAGGAGGGCGCATCCTGGACACAGAGGAGAGCTGCCTGAATGGGAACAACTAATGAAAGGAATTAAGGGAAGGTGGACGAATTTACGGAAATTTGCTATAGAAATCATTGCAAGTTTCAGTCCGCCTGCACCACATACCAAAAGGCGTGTCTTCAGAGCTCCACAGGACAGCTTACCTTGAAGTGGTTGGAGCACGCGGCTAGAATGATCTTGTGTCCACGAGATACAAGTACTCCCGATGACTGCACCGTCACATCAGTCCAAGAGTCTTCCTGAAATTGTTTGCATCTTTGCAAACGTGATCATAAAAAGTTGAATCGATTTTAATCGTTACCTGACGAAGAGCAGCGAAATAGTCCAATGCGATCTTTGCATGCTCGAGAACAGGAGGCGAGGGATTGGACCGAAGGGGAGAGATGTTGACAGACCTCAAGCAATCAACGATTAGCAAGAAGTGTAAAATTGCAACAAAAAAAAGCTTATTGAGGACACAGAAACCGAGCTACTTGATGAAACACTGCTTGCTTAGTGACTTACGCCATATCGCCTCCCTGCGGATTCCTCGAAAAGCAAAAGTTATTCCCCTTTCCACTGGAAATGTAAGATTGAGCTTGAGATGGTCGCTAATCTGGAATAAACAAGTACGGGAGTACAGTTGTGATGGCGGTCTCATTTTCTCAAGGTACGGTAGTTCGGTGGGCCGCACTTGTTATATGATATGTACACCGCACACCGTACACCGTACACCGTACGCCGTAAAGTGCACCAAAAGGGGCGGAGTCGGTGTAGTTTGGAGAAGTATACCCTCACGTACGATTACAACCTACATCTAACTGTGGGACAGAACTTCCCTTTAGAGAGCTGATACCGTAGTCAGATTTTGGCTTAAAGATCCATTCTCCATACGCGTCACGTATGGAGAATGGATCTTTCTCTCGACGCGGTTCGCCACTCACTGTGCATTTTAAATGTTTTGTGCGCGTTGATTTAAGCGGTCGTGACCCTCCACGGCCAAAATGAAGCCCGCTCGCCAAGGCGAGCGCGCGAGCGCGGTCGTTGGGCGCGTAGCGCTCGCTACCGTAATCCAGTGCAAACGGTCAGATGGTGTGTCATCGAACCCTAAGACGTGTTTCTTACAAGTAATTCACGGAAGCCAGAGATATTAAGTCCAGTAGAGCGAAAGGGCATTGCTGAGAGGAAGGGACTGTGTACAGTTTGTCTGACAAGGGAGTGGTCCGAACCAAGGATGGGACAAAAAATCTAAATCCAAAAGAAAAAATGTTAAAACCAAAAAAATAATTAAAAAAAGTTTTTCTTTCTCCCGTGTTTTTTTGTCTTTTTTATATTAAAACATATCTTGCCTCTCCTCTTAAAGAACCGGACAAAAAAGGGTTCGAGACTTTCAAAAAGATAATATTCGTCATTTTTGAACTTTTTTCGTTATCTTCAACGACAACTCATATAGTTATGCCAGTCTCAAAAAAGTAGAATTGCCTCGTCGCATGTGTGTGATAGACTCACAACATTCTAGACCTTTGGAAAGCGAAAATGGTAAGAACTTCGTTTTTGTAAACTTCTAGTAGATGCTCAGAATGAGTATGATTTTAGCTTTAGTGCCTATGCTGAAGGTCTTCCCTTCCCCTTCCAAATCTTCCATTCGTGGTGTGCGGCGCACCGATCTACCGTATTAGTAAATGTCGAAATGATTTTTCGCTTTCCAAAGGTTTGTGCGTAGACCGCTGACAGCGAAACGGATCAGCGTTGTTTTGTTACCAGAGGCTTTATCTGAATTTAAACATGAAATTGCAATTAGATACTAAGCTTCGATGCTGTATTGGAATCTAACTTAAGCATAGGCTTCAAGCCCGCTACATCGAACCCCCTCTAGCCCTGTTCGCCACCCTCGTTTCATTTCTCTTTCTTTGTTCTCTATTATCCGCGTTTCTCTTAAACAGCGATGACTCTATCTATCTATCTCAGGGCGTTCTGCCGTTCGTTCTGATGGGTTCGCCGGTCCTCGTCGTCGTGCTGAGTGCGTGGTCACGTACGATTACAACCTACATCTAACTGTGGGACAGAACTTCCCTTTAGAGAGCTGATACCGAAGTCAGATTTTGGCTTAAAGATCCATTCTCTATACGCGTCACGTACGCGTCGCGGTTCGCCACTCACTGTGCATTTTAAATGTTTTGTGCGCGTTGATTTAAGCGGTCGTGGTGGTTCGGCCTCGGCGTCGTGCTGAGTGCGTGGTTCGGCCTCGTCGTCGTGCTGAGTGCGTGGTTCGGCCTCGTCGTCGTGCTGAGTGCGTGGTTCGGCCTCATCGTCGTGCTGAGTGCGTGGTTCGGCCTCGTCGTCGTGCTGAGTGCGTGGTTCGGGTTCATCGTCGTGCTGAGTGCGTGGTTCGGCCTCGTCGTCGTGCTGAGTGCGTGGTTCGGCCTC
>LS932213.1:43816-60253 GCA_900490955.1 Micoletzkya japonica | reverse complement strand
CACATACATATGCACATTAGAGGAATTGTTTCCTGAAACAGCGAATTTTTCCCCTGTCCGCTACTCTCAAAGTTCGCTACCTTCAAAAGCTTGCACACACTGTTGTTCTAATAGAGGGTAAAAAACCGGGAAAGCTGAGACCTTGTTGAAGTTGTCGACGATGTGCATGGTGAAGCTGCGGGAACTGTTGCAGCATAAACGCTCGCAGCACTCAGACTCCTCGAAGGCGAAGTAGATCTGAAGGTGGGAGTACGGTAGAAGAGGGGTACGGTTCATGAGGGTAGTAGGGATACTGTACATTTTGACCTTGATGAATGTGGTGATGGCCGAGTTGAAAAAAACGCTGCTTTCGTACTTTCCTCATTCAGCTAGTTTTCCGCCAAACCTGCTGTCCGAGGCCGTTTCGGATCACGTAGCGATTCTCGCACTGGTACCCGAGCACGATCTCGGCCAGCTCTAGTTGCTGCAAGGAGATACTGGAGAATTGAACAATTGAGTAGTACGAAAGAAAATACAGTAGTGTAATTAAAGGGACATGGAAGCGGAAAATTTTGTGAAACCGAACATGGCCATACTTCTACAATATGTTTCTTAGACCTTAATAAAGATAATAGCGTTTGAAAAATATTTTTAAAAAATTTCTGCGGCGAGAAATATTTATTTGTTCCGGGAATATCTCGGTGTCTAAGACTGCGCCTTGGCTAGGAAATAAAAAATTGGATATCTCGCGAAGTATACATTTTTGAGCGCTCTGGTTTTGGTTTTTGTATTATTTAGGAGACAAACTTTCATAACACTCTCTCGCTTTACATTTTTTTCCGACGGATCTTTTTAATCCACTATAGATGTTATGTTTCGTAATTAGAGACCGTTGTATGAGATCTACGCAATACGCTGACTGACCACGGCACCTCTAGAGCAAAATATTGCCCCAGGGCATAAATAGCGGGATAATGGTGCGTTCAGTGTCGAAGGGGGGGTAAAAAACCATCGATTATTTGCTGCGATTCTTTGTTCGTCGTCGTTCTTTGTTCGTGCGATTCGTCGAAAAGCGGTCATATTTTCCTTGAAATGTCCGACCTTCGAAGAAAGCGGCTATTCTTTTCTGCCTTTCAAGGAAAAGCAGTCGCGTCCCTTTCATCCTTAGGAAAATCAGAGCGCTTCTCATCGAATGTCAACAAAGAATCATAGCAAATAATCGATGACTTTCTTACCCCTCTTCGACACTGAACGCACCATAATTTCGCTCAATGTAGTTTACCTGCTGTATGACGATGTTCTGAATCTGCCCCAGGTACTCGAGCCCTGGAGGCACGCGCTGACCGAAGCCGAGGGAGGGCCTGGGCATCCAGTTGGCGACCACGTTCTGAACTGCAGGCAAAGTATTTTATGGAGAGTACGGTATTCTAGTACGGTAGTCTAGTACGGCTTGGAGTACGGTATTCTGAGAACATTACGCTAAACTCAGCAGCGTGTTGTTGATCGACCTGCGGGGTCTTCACTAAGACTCTTAACATTTACTCCAAATGTGCCCAACTCTCAGGCTTTTGCACTGTCTCTCGGTCACCGTAGGTATGGTTGAGGAAAATGTTCCGTCCGTCGTCTCATTCCTACTTCCAACGAGAGAGCGAAGCGGTATGAAGAGACTGCAGACAAAGTAGGAATGAGTCGACTGACGGAACTTTTTCGTCAATAATACCACAGAACTCCTCTTATCTCATAGTACAATATTAAACATTAATGTTTAACTTTATTTCTCGTATTTCTGCTTTACTTCTCTTATTTTTTAAACACGCTTCTAGATACTCCAGTACTACAGGATCCTAAAAAGAGAAAATATGCACACATAATTTTGCAGTTGGCCCTACAAAGCAAGTCGAAATGCGGGATATGTTAGATGCCGTAATCTCACGAATTCTATTGTCCACGTTTATGTTATGTGTAATGAATGGCACGTTATCATCTAATGGTGCTTTCATTGTCGGTTACCTTCACTCTTTTGCTGTGGTAAAAATAGCCTAGGCCGTTTCGACCTAGGCAATTTTGCCCTACTCATTTTGCCCCACTGTTTCGTGAGGGCAGTCTTTCCTCGATCGCTTGTGGTTGCCGAGATATTATTCTTTTTTCGCGTTCGATGAAAAGCGGTTATTCTTCGTCGAACTTCCAGAGGGAGCGGTTATTCTTCTTCCACAGTCAAGGAAAAGCGGGCGCATTTACCTATAGATCAAAGGAACCCAGCCGCTCTTCCTTGATTTTCGACAAAGAATAACCGCTTTTCATCGAACGCGAACAAAGAATATCATCTCGGCAACCACTCGTGATGGAGGAGAGACTGTCCTCACGAAACAGAGGGGGGCAAAATGAGTAGGGCAAAATGGCCTAGGCCAAAACGGCCTAGGTCAAACTGGCCTAGGCCATTTTGACCACCGCAAAAGAGTGAAGGTAACCGACAATGAAAGCAGCATAAACAGATCTAAGTAAAATTGCTTGTTTATCATGAAAGAGTGGCTGTTCACGAAGGCATTACTTGAAAGAAGCAACCGCCCTAATTTTCCTGCTATCCGTTTTCGATAACCCGATATCTCAACTCTACCTCACACGCATCCGCCCGGTGAAGAATGTGTCTAATAGCCATATTACCACTTTTTTCTAAATTTTCTCACGAATGAATTTACACCAAATTTTCGGAGATGTTAGAATTCATAGAGGTGGACTTAAGTTTTTAAATTAATAAATATTCGATGATTGGTTCGCCTACAGGATCGGATCCTATGCGGGAAAATCGCCTTTCGCTATTATGACGCTTGGGATGCTGTGGCCTAAATACCGACGGATTATGCTATTCCCAGCTACGCTGAGCGAAAATTCACCACAAATATCTATCACCACGAAATGCACTTAGGGAATAAATTCCCCGGCCCGCTAGGGAATAATTCTCCAAAAAGCCGACCTTTCCCCCAGCCGGCTGGTGAATTATTCCCGACGTGCAGGGGAAATATTCCCCAGAAATGTCTCGGAGTGTACTCACGGCCGGGCGGCGGCGGCGGTACTCCGGGCTGTGGGCGATGCGCGGGACTCGGCGCACCCGGCTGAGTTCCGTAGTACTTAGGCATGATCTGAGAGCGTATCAATGATAATAATCTTCTTCTGACTGTGTTTCGTAACGTTCATTTGTCGTTTTACGTTGTTTATTTCCGTCTTGTAGGTAATGTATCACTGATGATGGTATGTCTATGGACGAAACGTCTGATGAGATAAAGATTGGCAACACCACCACCTCTTGTCCACTCCACCGCCCTCTCGACTTCGCAAAGCACACTCCCGTAATAATAATAATAATGCAATACTCAGCGATCATTAGAGTTATGCGTGCATAATAGATGATTTCTTGCTTTTTTCGATCACAACGACGCTTCGAAGCATAACATCAAAGGAACTCTCGGAACTCCATTGATGCCAGGCGTTATTGTGACAACGATTCGCTTGTTACGATAATGCTAAGGGCTGTGAATTTGCCTAAGAAAAGTCCCATCAGCAAACGTCATTCCTAATTCCTCTAGATACACGCATTGTCCGCGTCTCCGACCATACGTTTCGCGTAGAGGAGGCGAGAGACTGGAGAGGAACGTCCGCCCGCGGCGAAGGAAGGGGCGAGAATGAGGCGATGAATGGGGAGTAGGGGTTGAAAAAGCAAGCGCGATTAGCGTATTTATCGCCCGACTCTCTTCATTCTTTCATGCTCCTCATCACTCTCTCGGTCTCATAACGCGATTAAAGGGTTTGGTTTTGCACACCCTAGTAGATTGCGAACAGTACAGCCTAACTCGATCAGAAAGGAAAAGAGCGAGAAAGAGTCAAGGGAGGAATAAAGAGACGCAGACAAGGAGCGAAATCATTGCACAGTTTTTTTTCTAAACAGCCGATTTAAATAAAAAGGAGAAACTTGGACCCTCAATATACCGGAAGCAATAAAATGATGTCAAAAATGCACATGGTAGATACTTTGAGTGAAATCTCTTTTTCCCACACATCACGAAGTCATTGTTGCTCGTTTCCTTACTAAATATATAGCTAGTAGCACTTCGGCTTATACGAGGATTGTCCCCGAGGGGAAAGAGGCCTGCCCTGGACAACAGAAACCGGATTCAGCCTGGGGACCGTCGGCCATAGTCACGTTCCCTAGGAGGCTTCAAACAAGACCGATACAGGTCTTACAGGGAAAACCCGGGTCCAGGACAATATGTCCGGTATTTTATAGCTAGGACACAAGATCCGAAATAACTCCAGAGCATTTCACGCGGTGAAGAATGTGTCTAATAGCGAATTGACCACCATTTTTGAATTATCTCAAGAATGGATAATCGAATCTGTACCAAATTTTCAACACTTCCTAAGATTATAAAGACGAACCTAGGTTTTTGAATTCATGAATTTTTGTTCATTGGCTCGCTCACAGGATCGGATCCATGCGCGGAAACCGCTATTCGCTATTAGAACGCGTGGAATGCTGTGACTCAATAGCCAGGACACAAGATCCGATATTCATTATACTTACATATTGGTCAATATGTCCGATTGACCTTATGGTCACTCTTCTCCATCATTTTTCGGTGTGAAAGTCGCGGCACAATCATATTGTATTGTAAATGGTCTCTCACAAGGGAATGGTCAGTACTTGAAGTTCGATATTGAAAATCGAACTTCAGTGTCAGTATGTCAGTGTTTTTCAACCTTGACAAGCCAAACACCAGTCTAGCAGACCACAGCATTCCGCCCGGTGAAGAATGTGTCTAATAGCGAATTGGCCACTATTTTTGAATTATACCATGTTTGGATAAACCAATCTGTACCAAATTTTCATAACTTATTGAGCTCACAGCGGCGAACTTAAGTTTTTAAATTCACGAAATTTTGTTAATTGGTTCGCCTACAGGATCGGATCCTACGCGGGGAAACCGCTATTCGCTATTAGAACGCTTGGAATGCTGTGAGACAGTTTCCGAGTTTAACCTAGTACTATAGATATGCAAATGAATTGGTACACTTCGCTATATAACTGAAGTGACCCTACCATACATAATATTTGAAAATATATTCTTCTGCCGTTCTGCAGTCTGGCCTCCAACTGCTGCTCATTCAAAATGCTCAAAACAAATAGTTTCTTTATATTGTTGCGATCAATGCATTTATCTGCGTGTAATGCGAGCCATAGTTATTTCAAAAGATGCATTCTAAAGGTTTGCGTAGCCGTATCGTTCTTCGACTCACATTAAGATAATTTGTTTGATCAAATTTCATCATTTCCCATTTGTTTGATCAAATTTCATCATTTCATCAAAATTTTATATTAATTTCAGCATTTTAATGCGGATACTACGCGCACTATTTCCCCTCTACTCCAGTACTCGCGTTAACAGTGTTAACTTAACACCGTTCCGATAGTAGGTGCTGTGTCCGGTCGCGAGCCGCGACGCGTGCAATCAGACGCGTCGCGGCTCCGCCTGAATGCTCGCTTCGCGCTGCGCACGTCACTTCATGCGTAGGCAACTGCATGTTGCCGCCTGAATTCCCCTAACTGTCCCACGCCCTACGCCTTTCGTAGTAGTCCCAGCTAAACCTCATCGTGATTAGCATACTACAAAACCGCGTCTACTTTATAACGGCTTTTTTAAATCCCTATCCACTAGTGTCCACTCCTTCGCTCCTAAATGACCGCTTCCTATAATAGACCCTATTTTCCTTTTTTCGGCTCCCTTTAAGAACGTAGCGGCTAATTAGTAATAATCATTTTATTTGAGATTACAATAATTTAGGCCCTGATCTAATGTTGAATCATGCAAAATACAGCGATTTACGGACACTTTTTCTTGTACCTATTTGTAATATGTATTTTGTAATTTTGCTATATTTACAGGGTAATGGATGTGCCGAAGATGACCTCTCGTCATTCCTCTCCAGCTGTTCGGGTCCGCCATGATGAGGCCTCGTCCTCGAAATCCAATAGTCCGGCCGGGTAGCTTTTGTTTTTTTTTTAATATTTATTTAACGACAAAATAATAATAATAATGCAGGTCGGACTCGAGTAACGAGAAGAAGGGTAAGAAGGGGAAGGTCTTCGAGCCGGAACAGTGCGTTGGCGATTACATAGAACTGAAGGTATGACGAAAACATCTTGGGGCGTGCGTTGGCCAGCCCCTTTACCGCCCTTTATTTTGCGCTAGAGCCTACCAGTGAATAACTCGAGATTTCGGTTAGCCTACCTATGAGGGATCGGGAGTAATAAGGCGCCTACCAAGCTAAGCTTTTTTTTTGCAAACTAAGGCGCCTACCACCCGACCGTCGGGTCCGTGTCCCTGTATGTTCTGGGGGGCGGCTGTTTGCTATGGCTAGTTCATCCATGTCTAGATGAAACGGCTTGTTTCCCGGTTCATGTTATTTGGAAAAATTTTCCTAAAAAAATAAATTCATCGACGTTAATACCAAATGAGTCTGTTTGCCGCCCGCTAGACATAGTGAATAGGTCGATCTCCAATATTAATTCGAATATTATTAATTACTTTCATTCAGCTCGTCTCTCCTATCGGCGGTCCCTCACTCGAGTTCCAGCTGTTCAAGGACCTGTCCAAGCCGTTCAATTGCAAGTCCAATGAGACGGTCATCAAGGAGATCAAGGAGCATATCAGGTACGTATATTGGATGTGATCGACGCTCTGCGAGCAGACGTGTGCTACCATAGGACGTGGGATACCCGTATATTTTGCAAAAGAAAAATCAAATGAAATCTTAGCGTATAAGAAGCAGGGTTTTGTACTTAGCCAAAGTGTATAATTTATATTTTTTTTAATTTTCACTTTGTGGTACCACTTCTGGTTAAGATCTCGTTGCAGACTTGTCTTATTTCTCTGATCCACTAAGACTGACCTGTACCTCTGTCTATTCCTAGCGCGATCATTACCATTAAACACATACCCATTTTGCTCTGGTGCGGTCTTATATTCTACTTCTGGTTGGAAGAGTCTTCCTTATGCTTATCCTATCTATTTATACTCTTTTCACCTCACTAATGCCTGTCTCTAGAATCAACTAATATAGCTACCTTCGTTTAACATTGTTGGATCGCTGAACACATTTTTTGGACTTGGAATATCATTTCCGTGCTTGGGCAGCCTGGTAAGGCCGTGTAGAATGTTGCTTGTAGAACCATCCTATTTATGTTTCACCATGTAGATATAATTTGATCTGATAGGGCTTAATGTTTCTTTATTCAGACACTTTAATAATAATAATAATTTATCCGCGGGATTCTTTCTAATACAAATTTGCGACCATACTTGTACACTAGCACTAGCAATAGATCTTACTTTGATGTTGTGTTCGCTTAAGAACTGATGGCCTATGTTGTTGTATGAGTTTTTTAGTTCGTAGAACATTCTGTTTCGGTCTTTTTGAGGGTTACGCTTCATTCACTACAGTTTAACAAGCCTCACCGTCAATTGATAGTGGAAGCTGACCGCCACAAAGACCTCACTTGAACGCTCTAATTAATTCAATAGTGGCTGGTGTGAGGTGATCGTGATCTTCAGTGAAGCCTTCGAGTTTATGAGCGAAATGCACAAGCGGATCTGGACGGATCTTGCCTCGGAGATCGGGCTCAGACGAAGAGGAAAGCACGTAAAGTCGGTGGTAGCGGGTGCTATGGTTGAGGAAAACATTCCGTCCGTCGTCTCATTCCTACTTCCGACGAGAGAGCGAAGCGGTATGAAGAGAGTGCAGACAAAGTAGGAATGAGCTTACCGACGGAACTTTTTTTGTCAATAATATTTTGGTTAATAGGCGGGCTCTAGCATAGGATAATGGTGATGAAGCTTTTTTTTAAACATGATCGGAATGTGTTTGGGCTTCCTCGGTCTGGTGTTCTGTGAATCTGTCCGCTCTTTGTGCCTTTTTCTCTCTAGGCAATTTAATTCGTGCCAAAAAGCCGTGCTTAGCCCTGTCGTTTCCTAGGTTAGTTTGTGCTTAGCCCTCCTGAATCGAGTCCGACCACCGAATTTCTGGGGTTACATTTCATGAATGGCATGAAGAAAGTACCTCTTGTTATGACCAGGATTGCACGAACCGAAGGCGAATACCGAATTATTCGGTGTTGAGCGAGAGTCATTCTTCCTCTACCGAATAGACCGGAGCAGTGGGATCTTGGACCGAATAATTCGGTTTCAACCGAACTATTCGGTTTGACTAATTGGCTTGATTGGTCCCTCTCCTCTCCTCTCATTCTGTTAGGCCACCGCCAAAACTTGGATGAACGACTCTGACTATTCGGGTTTCGAGAACCCCTAATAGCCTAACTATTCGGTTGAAGGGGAAAGCAGACGAATTATTCGGAATAAATTACCGCTTCGCTCGTGTCTCGGACCGAAGAACGACAAGAGAGCCTCTCTCTCAATCGAATAATTCGTATTCGTATTTGCGCAACCCTGGTTATGACTCATGCTTGAAGCCTAACCATGTAATTCGATTAAATGGACTCGATTCAGGAGGTCTGTTTGTGTCATGCACAGTTAGCGGCTTGCTGCACCTTAATTGTAAGACCAGCAATGCATTACACGCTACATAGACGGGTTGCGGGTTTGCTGCCAGATTACTGCAGTACACCCAGCCATACATAGCTACTGACAAAAAGCAGTCCTGATTTCCTTCTGCAGTAGTCTACCCAATACTTTCGAAAATTCTGCAGTAACCGCGGTACCTGCAACCGTGCCCACGTATGACGCTATGAAAAAAGTGGTGGTCGGTAGAGATACTGTAGTTCAGAAGGCAATAATCGTCCTAGTATGTGCAATACGAAGCTTAGATATCGTCGTGGGTTAAAATCCATCCCAAGGATAGATGGATTTTAACCCACGACGTCCACGACAAAGCTGTACGGAAGACATGAACAAATACTGGACTAGCAGAAAACAACTGGACAAGCAAATTTGAGCATCCATTTAAAACCTCCATTTAAAAATGGAGGTTTACTGAGATTAGCGGGATGCTCAAATTTCCTTGTCCAGTTGTTTTCTGCTAGCCCAGTATTTGTTTATGTCTTCCGTACAGCTTTGTCGTGGACGTGCGTACGTTAACTTTCACGTTTCTTTTATTTTGCTTGCATTTTATGATAGTGAAATAACTTTTCAGGATTTTGTATAATTTTGGGCCCGTTTGCTATGGATAATAGGAAATGTTGTATCGATTAATTCTCTCGTTAGGCCCCTTTCTAGCTCTAGAGCATGATACTACTATATTATGTGCTCTCGTCTCTTGTCTGTCATAATGCTTGGCCTACCGGGCTTATTGCTGCGAGTACAGTATCCAAGGGATTTTTGCAGGTGTTAAACTCTAATAATCAATATTCGTGGTGGGAGCCTAGTATGCTTTCAGGAACGCGTTCAAGCTGGGCATGGGCCTCAATATGGTATTCGAGAACATTGCGGGGACGAGTCTGGATAGGGTACGGTAGCTTTTTTGTGGATAATTACGAATTTGTTCAGGAATACAGTTATGGTATAGAATATTCGAATGGATAGTTTGCGTAATTCTCTAGGAAAAGCAACAGATAAAGATAATTGCAGTTCGACTGGAGTGACTTCGCAAAGTGCAAGCAAGTGATAGACCAGCTGAGCAAGGGGATCACGAGCATGATCAATCTGGTAAGTGCGTGTGTGTGGGGTACTCCACCATACAGGTGCTCTAGTGTTGGCCTCGAATTGCTACAACAGGCATCTTCACGTAATTAGAGATAAGCAGCAAAAAGCAGCAACCCTAACAATCCTTTTGCATTATATCAGAACAACTAGAACGTCCATGTTTGGAGGGGGCTGTGATCGTTGTTCGACTACCAATTTTCTTTTATCCTCATCAAGACTACTCTCCGAGCTTTCTCGTCCAAATGCATACATGGGCAGCCCTTCCCCGCAATATTTCGAGAAAGGGGGGGCCTACCAGTGTACGAAATAAAGCCTACCAACTGGAATTTTGTAGGAAGTATAAGCCTACCAAAGAGTAAAAGTCCAAAGAAATATGGGCCCCTACCGCCCATACTTCGGGCTCCGTGACCATACGTGGGCACCGACCCATAGTATGGGTGGTAGGCCCAAATATTCGTGGAATTCTACCTTGGTAGGCCCAATTTTGACAGGATTTGTCAATTGGTAGGCTCGAAAATTCACGATTTTTGTACAATGGTAGGCCCGTTTCTCAAAATATGGTCGGGAAGGTCGCCCACGTATGTTCCGTGACCACGTATGGTCAAAAGACCTCTTCTTTTTCCAGTGGAAGGGAGCCACCCGCCCTCCCTCGGACTCCATCTTCTCAACGCCCTACTGTAGGAAGGAGGAGATACAGCAGATTTCCTCGCTGGCCTTTTCCAGGTTTCTTGATCTCTTCGTTTCCGTTGCTTCTTTTTTAGGGCACTTGCGAACAATTAGTAAGTGATAGCGAAAGCTTGAACCTTTGACTATTAGAGATAATTACGTAGCGAGTTGAAAGCCTAGCGAAAAAAAAGACTATGATAATCCTACTATGAGAGCTTACTATAGTGGAATAAAGAGAACCATCAGTTGATCATTAGAGAAAGTGTGCGAAAGTGAGAGAATCAGACTCATTGTGGAACGAAAGAAACTGACGGAACGCCGGCCGTCCCACTGCATAAGCAGCTCTTTTCACCGTGCTGCAAGGGCGTGATTGTCCGACCGGACGTTAGGATGGGTGTGGTGGTGCGTTCCCTGCGCTAGACAATCATAGTACTGTAAAGCACGTGTTGTTAGGATGGCTGCTCTAGATTTTCCCCTAATTACATATGTAAGGGGCATCATGCAAAAAAATGCATCATGCTCACACACTAGCCGTTTTCACGTAAAGTTTCCCCGCAATATTTTGGAAAACGTGCCTACCAGTGTACGAAATCAAGCCTATTACCAAGTGAAATTTTATAGAAAATATAGGCCTACCAAAGCAAGATTCCGAAGAAATTTGGGCCTACCACCCCCCGTACTACTTCGGCTTCGGTGCCCACGTTGAGTCGCCCATTCAGAGCGGTCGTCGACGCGACTCGTCTCAACCTGCACTACACTGCCTGGTCGAATGAGGTACGTAATATTAGAAGAAAGGTTTTATTGATTTATTTATGGTTCGAAATAATAAGGAAAGAAGACATATGGTTGAGGGAAATGTGGGTCAGATCCCATACGTGGCCAACCTTTCCCCCGCAATATTTTGAGAAACGGGCCTACTAGTGTACGTACGAAATGAAGCCTGCCAATTGAAATATTTTGTGGGTAAATATAGGCCTGCCAAAGTAAAATTCCGAAGAAATTTGGGCCTCCTGCCTCCCATACCATTCGGGTCGTTGTCCACTTATGTTCCGTCAGTTGCCACCATTCCTATTTGCGACGAGATACAGAGAGAGAGCGAGAGAGCGAGAGAGATCGGAGCTGTACGAAGAGAGTCCGGACGAATGAAGAATGAGCGTTTATTGCGGAACCTTTTTTTTGCCAATAATAATTAATTGTTCATTGCAGGTTTACGGCGAGACGTCTTTCGAACAGATGCAATTGCTGATAGAAAGTCTGCACCTGAACAGCAATGTAATAATTAATGATTTATGTATTTAAGAAAATTGTGTATTTGTACGTCCTCAAGTACACCGTCTTTCAATTAGAATTGCAGTATTATTGGAGGAAAAGGAACGTTGAGAAATCTTTGCAGCGCACTCCGCTAAATACCGTGAAACTCTCTTGGCAAAATGCCAGCTTAGGCTAAAAGCCGGCTCCGGCTGAAGTTTTACGGTGGTTGGCGGAAAGAACTATCCAGCTCTCTCAACGTTCGTTTTCCTCCAATTATAAATGCATGACCAAAGCTCATTATCCTTCCTGGTCCTTTTAGCTAATGCTTTAACGCAATTTTTGATATGCCTTTCCAGGCACGGTTGTGATGATAAAAATATGAAGAAAAAAAATAATTATGTATATTACAGGACGTCTTTGTGGACCTCGGCTCGGGTGTTGGGCATTTGTGCGTGTACGTGGCGGGAGCCTCGCAGGTTGGCCATTAATTAATTAATTAATTAATTATTCTTATCTGATGTAGAGGTTGACCGATGGTTAGCTATCCGCAGACCCCCATTCACGCTTGTGAAGGATTTCAAGGCTCCGCTGATTAGGGATACTCGGTTTAATGATGAACAGGGAGCGTGTCTTGCAATCTCTGCTTTGAGGTATCGAAGGTCGTGGGTATCGAGATTGCCGACTATCCATCCAAGTTGGCCAATAACCTGGGAGAGGTGTTCAAAAAGTAGGGCTATTTTTTATGATTTTACTACCTAATTTTTCTTTCGTCACAACGAATACGTTGAGCAAGATTGCGCACATAGATTGTATGGCATGCCCTAACACAACATTAACTATCTGGCCATTTGTCGCCTTTTAAGGTAGTTTAAATTCACCTATTGCCATTCCCGATTACCGATTCACCTATTACGCAGTGCAAAAAAAATAAGTCGAAACCAAAAAATATAAGTTAAGTTAAAGTTAAGTCCCATTGAGGATCAGGGGATAAATACTTGTACTTGAAATTATTTTCGCGGTAGGGCTCATTTTCCAGATGCGGTAGGGTAGCCATATAAATCGAGGATTTAGTACAGCGGTGCGGGGGGGGGGAGGAATTTCGCACTGCGATACGGGTAATTTCATAGCAAACCTGCGGGCGGGAGGGGTCTTACCCCGTAAATTAAGTCAATCAAATACTGCATTTTCCCCCGTTCATAGATCATCTAATGACGTCGTTGAATTCCAAAATGCCTTGATTCTTTAATGGACAACGAGCTAAAAGTGCTTCGGTTCACATTAAAAGGGACAGAGTACAGCATAATTTGAAATAAAGCGATAAATTTGGCTGCCAAGGTGCCTGGATGCTGTGAATTTTCACAGCAAAAAGTGCCTTGGTTACGTCGGATCCGACGTACTATTTGATCTATGCCCCCGTTGCAGGATCATGGGTTACTACGGGAAACGGTACCGTCCCTTCGAACTGCTTAACGGCGATTTCCTCGAGGAAAAGTTCTTCGATCTCATCACGAAGGTATACGTTTTGTTTATTTGTTTGTTTTTGCATAAAAAATGTAGGGTTGTGCCTTTTCTCATGCTTTGGTACAGCGAGCAGTTACGTAGGTTGCTGATTGGAATGAAAATGAGGCCTTACAAGGGGGTTTTGAAGAAAAAAATGCTTACTCGATCTCGGTTTTAGGACTTGAAAACCTTTAAAGAACTTAAGATCGACACCTCAAAGGTTCAAATAAATTTTTACAAATTACAAGTTTACAGGAGGCTACGGTAATCTTCATCAACAATTTCGCCTTCCGTCCGCCACTGAACCACAAAATCGTGTAAGTTTGCTGAGCTGTAGTAGCATTATTGAGGGAAAATGAACACGTGTTGAGAGAGCTGCACAGCTCACAATCAGCTTTCGCGCTAACCGCCCGCAAAACTAACCAAGCCGGAGCCGGAGCCGGAGCCGGAGATTCGCCTAAGCTGGCTGGCACGTTTTTGCCAAGAGAGCTGAGAGAGCTTCACTGTATAAATATTTAGCGGAGTGCTGCGCTGCAAGGATTTCCCAACGTTGAGCTTTCCCGCCAATAATAATAATAATAGTGCAGCTGCTTTTCCTTGCAGCGACAAGCTGCTCAAGAAGATGCAGCACGGAACGCGAATCGTGTCGACCAAGTCATACGCGGGCATCGATTGCCCCCTGAACAAGCGACGTATCGAGACTGGAGGTATTTATTTATTTATTTATTTATCTGTTTGTTTTTTTGTTGCATTTATTATTTATTTAATAATTTTATTTATTTATTTATTTTCACCCTCATTGTCCGCGAATCGTGCTAGTGGCGCGTGAGTTATCGCATTTCTTGATAGTATGAAGAGACTCCAGACGACGTAGGAGGGAGTCTACTGACGGATCATTTCCCGCAATAGTATGCATACATGGGCGTGATTTTGTCGGACGTTAGGATGGGTGGTGCCTGCGCTAGCGAATCATAAGTGTACAAAACACTTGCGTACAGATTGCGGCTTTTGATTTTCCCTGCCTTTCCCCCCATTCCGACGTTCTCTTTTTGACGCTTTTCCAGGGTTATGCTTGTCAGTTATTATGCTCACTGTAGGCACATCCCGAAATTTGAAGAAGTCTGAAGCTTATCCGGGAAAAACGCGTCAAAGAGAGAACCCTATTGCAGACATATCGGGAATCATGGACGTGGCCGAGTTGCCCACCGTCCAGAAGCCCACGTCGTGGACGGGTAACAACGTGCCCTTCTACCTGCACACCGTCAACCTCAAGAAGGTACGGTAGGCGGGAATTCAAATCGTAGATATATGACTTGGACAAAGCCGTAAAACCTAGCGTCGGAAAACGGAGTCAAAAGTGAAGCTAGTTATTTGGCTTGCAAGAAGAATAACTTGATTAAGATTGATTTTTTTCTTTGTAGCTGGAGCAGTACTACATGAACAAGAACGCGAGCGCGAACAACTCGCACCAGGGCAGCGGCCCTGGCAGCAGGGCCTCGCCCGATTCGGATGTTGAGGTTCCGATTTATTAATTTATTACTTATTTATTGTCCGTCATCTTTATTTGATAACAGAAATTTTTGGTTATTTTGTTTGACGATTTCGCATCATGGCTATTGAATGATGTAATCACTTATGAACTGGAGAAAAGAAAAAGATGCTAAATATACTGGCGGCGTAGAACCGCCGGCTGGCCGAGGCCAACGTGGACGCGTCCATTCGGCGGGTGATTAACCGCGGGGGCGCGGCGGCGGCGCAGCCGCAGCCGCACGCGGATGCGGATGCCGCTGGAGCCGACGACGACGACTCGGAGGGCGAGACGTGAGTGTGGTGGTTGTAGCAGAGGGTGACATGCTACTACAAATCATGAAGTAGTACTGTAGAACGGTGCCGTGGTTTACGAAATTCTGTATTACCATAGAAAAGACATAGAGATGTGCGGCGGGGTTCTCTTTTTTTCCCCGCAAATTGAGTCTACAGTATCTACGGTCTAGTCATGAGCAGGTTGCGCCGTCCGCCCAAGGCAAGCAAGGCGAAGCGACCGCCGCCGCCGCCCTCGGATGACGAGGATGACCGGGAGTACACGCCCAAGCGGGCCAAGCCGAGGTACGGTAGGGGGGATTACTGTAGTGGAGGAATAAAAAGATCCATCAGTTTATCACTCCGAATATCAGACGAGAGAGTGTGCAAAAGTGAGAGCATTAGACGCATTTTGGAATTAAAGAAACTGCCGGACCGGTTTATTCTACTATAGTACACTCCACAGCATTCCCAGCGTTCTAATAGCGAATAGCGGTTTCCGCGCATAGGATCCGATCCTGTAAGCGAACCAGAGAACGAAAAATTATGAATTTAAAAACTTAACTTCGTCTTTATGAATTCTAACACCTCCGAAAATTTGGTGTAGATCGGTTTAACCACTCTTGAGAAAATTCAAAAATGGTGGTCAATTCGTTATTAGACACATTCTTTACCGGGCGGAATGCTCGTAACCAAGGAACTTTGTGCCATGAAAGTTTGGAGAATCAAGGCACTTTGGCTGCCAAATCCATCACTTTATGCAAAAAAACGCTGGATTTTGAGCTTTTTAGTACGAATCAAGGCACTTTTTTCCCTTTCTCCATTGAAGAATCAAGGCACCGTAATATATCTAACTTCCCGGCCCCATGATAGTGTTCTAAGGGGTAGCTAGTGCCAAAAGTTTATCTCAAAAGCATCCAGAGAGAAGAGAGTGTGAGATTAGGCTGTTCGGGTAAGACGAGGGGTTAGGCCCTCGTCCTCCCTTCTCCTAGACTAACTATCTCCCCTCGCCCGTATGGGCGGCCTTTAGCGGTGCCCGTAATGTACCTGTGGGTACATTACGGCACTTTAAAATTTAACGACGTTACTAGTTGATCTATGTTGATCACGTCACCAAAGCCAATGAAGCATCATATTGACAAAAAAAGAGGAACTCGCATGCACCGCATCTCTAACACGTACGTGTGTATGCGAGAATGGTGTACTTGAGCTCGTCTGGCGCCGGGTCGTCGCGTGCGTCGTCCGACAAGCGCGGAGCCTCGGTCAAGCCGCCCAAGGCGGCCAAAGAGACGAAGGATCACAAGGTACGCGATGATCGCTTATATTGTTTTTTTTTGCCGTAATTAAAGCTTAAAACCCCTAACCCCCCCCCCCCAAAGCCAAATATTAGACCTTTCTCAACTTTCTTCAAATTTGCTCCGTTCCGTTACCCCCCTTTTTTGTAGCGTGCGTGCGGTGCGGGGGGGGGGGGACATTGTTATTAGGAATGGCCAACCCCAACCGAGCTCTGATCTTATCGCTAATCTCTCATCCT
>LS932213.1:2394-32642 GCA_900490955.1 Micoletzkya japonica | reverse complement strand
GGGGGGGGGGGGGGGGAGAGACGCAAAGATCATACGCAGGCACAGACCCGAACTAGGGGTGGTATGGAGTTCCGCTACTAAACTCTCGCTCAAAAACACTAATTAGCTTTGAATACAATCTCAATCTAACCGATATAACGTTTGCCCTCATGAGTGTCCGATCACTTGAGTTGATTGAATTTGTTTGTATTGCTGGTCGTCTTTTCAATCAACTCCTCATTCTTCTTCATTCATAGTAAGCAAAAATCGGTGGCATTTCCCTATTCATCAGAGCGACGCGACTGCTTTTCCAAAAATTTCAACAAAGAATAACCGCTTTTCATCGAATTCCAACAAAGAATAACCGCTTTTCTTC
The DNA here is from genome assembly GCA_900490955.1 of Micoletzkya japonica. NCBI lineage: Eukaryota > Metazoa > Nematoda > Chromadorea > Rhabditida > Diplogasteridae > Micoletzkya > Micoletzkya japonica. The sequence continues at coordinate 32,287 of LS932213.1, read as the reverse complement.
CAATTGCAGCAAAGAATAACCGCTTTGGTCGAATGCTAACCAAGAATCATAGCCGACGATGAAAGCACCATAATTGGATCAATGAGTAGATAGAGATGTTTTTGGAGGTTAGGTTGAAAAAAATGTTTGATTGTTCTTTGAATCTAATCAACTTATTCTTTTGGAGAGAGGGGCAAAACATTTTTATTTTATGCTGAGTAGATAGCGGTTGTCTAGGGGGGTAGTAGACCATTATTTCAAACAAGCATGACTGATAGGCCCAAATTTAAGAATTATTATATTTTGAATAGGCGGGTTCGGTAATGCAGGAAGGAACATGGTAGATCCGTTTTGTGAGAATATCATCGGAAAAGCCGTCCACGTATGGCCAACATATAATAGATACACTGCTGAATAATGTATATGATATATGATTCGGCAAAGATAATGTGCCAAGTGATTTGCAGGCATGCAGCTGCCTCCGTTCCCGGGCGGTCCTCCGGATGACGTGGGCGGCTCGCCGGCCGGTCAGACTCATGCATAGACGACGACGACGACGAGTAGTAGATCTATGCAGTCGTGTCCCCCCCCCACCTATAGGGGCACGGACTCATATCAGAGAGATATGCAAAGGGAGATGATTATGATTATGCTTGACTCATCGGTTTACCTCGTGCCTGTGTCGCCTTTCTTGCTGATTAACCCCCCCCCCAATGTGCATCGCCCGTATTTATTGTTCGTCTCATAGCACACCGATTGTCGTCCACCTCCTCACTTGCTCTATATCTCATCAATCATGCCGTGCTCTCGACTCTGTATCTGCTCTGAATCGGGTTCGCGTCCAGAGACACAAGTTGACTGATGCTTTACGTTACGCAAGCTGTATGCTTTTTTTTTGGTTTTAATCGACTTAAGCTTGTTAGTCAGTCAACTCCCTACGTATTGTATGTGTGTGTGTTTCTTAGTGTGAGAGGAGGGGTACCCGGAGGGAAAGGAAGGGAGGGAGTTGCTCCCATTTCTCTCGCTTTTCTTGTTCTCCCCCCCCCCTCGGTCTATGCCTGGTCTCTTCGAATTCCTTGTGTCTCTCACCGCGCTCTCTCTCTCGCGCCCGATCAAGTCTCTCCCCTCTCCTCCTTCTTCTCCTCCTCCCCACGGGGAGAGTCGTTTTGGTGCTCTCGCCGTCTGGCGCTCTCGCTCCTAGATCGTACGCGCTCTGCGGTCGACCGTTCCCCACCCTCCACACTCGGCGCATTCCTCTGCGTCTCTGCCCCCTATCTTTTCTAGGCCCCGTCCGTGGGTCTCTCTCTGTGTAGGGGCGATTGGATCGATGTGTCTGCGCTCTCCTCCTATTGCCTTGTCTCTCGCTGTCTGTCTGCCTGCTCGCCTGTCTGTGCTATCCTTCCATCAGAAGCGGTCCAATTCTCGTAAGTTGACCAGTCAAGGCGTTTGCAATGTTCCTTTTCCTGTGTTCGATTTCGCTGTATTTTTTCCGTGCGTCTCGCTGCCTTGTACCTCATCTCTTCAACGATACTATACACTGCCGTCTAGGTGTTGCAATTTGAATGGGAGAAGCGTGACCGAGATTGGCTTGTTTTGTTATTGTGCAAGTGCTATGGGGGAATACCATAGGTGGGCACGGTTGCAGGTACCGTGGTTGGGTAGCTTACTGCACAATTTTGGCAAGTATTGGGCAGACTGCTTTAGAAGCAAATGAGGACTATTTTTTTGTCTGTAGTTATGTATGGGTGGGCCACTGCAATAATGTACCAGCAAGCACTGCCCACCTATGGGGAATACGTTTCCCCCATTGTGGCAATATGCCATACAATCAGTTCGCGTTGCTCACTATTTTTTGTTCCTGTATGCCCAACGATTGGTGGCTTTCGGATCGTTGTTCTACACTTACCATTGTGCGCTTTCGGCTGATTAGCTCTCTTTTTGTCAAGAAAGATTTCTGTGACATGCAGCCGCCATATTGGTTCAGAGGTTACTGCAGCATTTATCATCATTCATTCTCTGCCCTGTTTAGTCTACAAACTGCCTCTTCTTCTGGATTATTATGGTCGTATATGCTGCAGCGGCACCCATTCTTCTTTTCCTGAGTATTTCTATTTCTATCTTTCTGAGCGGCGCCCTCAGGGACGAAAAAAAGGCACACACAATGAACCGCGACGCGCATGTTCTACGGTTGTTGTGCCCAGCTTGAGAGGCGGCGCTGTTTTTGATCAAATCGAGTTAATATTTGTATTTTTTTGTATGGTTCTGAAAACAACGAAGCCTCGGCCGTTTTATATATTTCATGCTCTCTCGTATTAATTCAATTCAATTCTTGAAATAGAGCGATTGATCGGTCGAAGCGTAGTAGCTCTCAATAGCTCACGTACGATTACAACCTACATCTAACCGCGGGACAGCGCTTCCCTTTAGAGAGCCGATACCGTAGTCAGATTTTGGCTTAAAAATCCATTCTCAATACGCGTCACGTACGCGTCGCGGTTCGCCACTCGCTGTGCATTTTAAATGTTTCGTGCGCGTTGATGTAAACGGTCGTGTAGCCTGCATTTCTGGCTGCCGATTCCGATCTCGTTAAGCGAAGTGAGAGAAAGCTTGCTTTTAAAAGAAGCGCACTTTTCGATGTCGTTCGCTCTCCGTGCTGACCTCTCCGATTCCTCATTTCATTCCCTGTTCCTACGTTTTACGTATGTCCGCATTTGACAATTCAATTCGAATAAAGTGTTCCGAGCATCGACCCGCAGATTGCGGGTGTTCTACGTCCGCTCCTGTGACACTAAGTCGTTGTACGAGCGTGCTCCGCAAGGAGTTATCTCTTTCCTTCTTGCTCTCATCTCATTCATCATTCGTCTCCTCACCATGCGTAAGTTGGCGTTTATTAAACGGCGTAAAAAGCGGCGTCTTTGAGGCTAAAATGCTCTCGTGCGTTTTTCAGTCAAAGATTACGGTGCTTTACCGTATAACCCGGCCGCTTTCGATTTTTTTTGCGCACTTCAATTCTTCTTCTTTGTTGCGGCTTGGTTATGCTCGCGTTCTTCTCACAATTTTTTCCCCGTTTTCATCTGCATTCATCAGAATTACCCGGAATTCTCTCAAAATTCCCTGCTTTTCGCCTCTCTCTCTGTCTCACTTTTGCTCTATCCTATGAAGCGGAACGGTGTGCTTTGATGCTGAGTGAAACGGCACATGCGTCTTTTCTTAAGTCTTTTCGTAATCCTGTGCCACTTTCGTCTCCCGTCATGCTCATCCTCGTCTATTTTCGTCTCTATCGATCGATTGACACTAGCCCCTCGAGAGCGGGTTGAATGGTTGTGTGTGAAGAAAACGAGGGCAAGGGAGCGAGAAGGAAAGGGACATCGTCGTATGTTTTTTTTGTAGTACACTCCGTGACCGCTTATTGACGAGCCGGATATTAGCCTCATCCGTGTGTGTGTGTGTGCTATTCGCCGGCCCGGCTGACTTCTGAGGTCCGGTCATGGACGTTGCCCAACAGTCGGGCGACGGCGCACGGCCGTTCAAGATTCCGAGAAAGGCGAAGGTTGGTTATGTCATATTCTTGGAGGGTTTATTCTCCTAGAATTTTTGTTGTGACTAGGCAAAAATGTCATATTCTTAGGCAGATTTCGAATTGCTTACCTTTCCACTTTTTCAAAAAAAAACAATCGAGTGTGCAATTGTTGTGTATTTGAGTAGAAATTATCCGAGAGGTGAAGCTATACGGTTAGATTATGCAATGAATGTATTGCAGCCGACATCATCTAGCAAGCCCGATGGCTCGACTCCGAGATCGGCGGAAGCAGGATTGGTGGGCACGACTACTGCGATGGGAACAGGTTAGCTTTTTTGTTGTTAGCACTCCCAAGCTCGGAGGGATCCGAGCTTGGGAGGGCTGCATGATAAGGCCTACTGCTTCTTGCCAATACACCGTTGATGCAGATGGTTTTGGTATACTGTATCGATCAGCCGTGTTTGCGAGAGGTGAAAGTACCGCTCAACGGTGCGCATTGGAATGGAACATTATCTTTTAGGCTTTTTAAGCCTTTTCACATTTGAAAAGTAAGAGAGAGATTGAGATTTAAAGATTTAAATGTTTCAGGCGGAAGCGTAAGTCGCAGTGACAGTGTGTCCGGAACCGCGAGAGATGTGGCGGGGTGAGTGGATGGTCTTATCGGTAGTTTCTTCAAATTTTGCACTCTCGTTGAATACAATACGCCGGCTGAATTACTGCGGGAATGGATTGTTAAGGGAGAGAGGATTCAGACTAATTGGTCCCAAACTATGCGTATGTCTATCCTGCATAATTCTGCTCGCCATTGTATTCTCGTGTGAAGAGGCAGCCAAACTTTTGTGCGCTGAATCGTCCATGCATAATAAGCTTAGGGATGTCGCACTCATTTTAGTCTCCATGAGGGAATCATCTACTTTGAGACGCTTAATTGCTCTTCCTCTTTCTCTCCTCCTTTCTCATCTTTTTTTTCACTAAACAACGAATGCTGTGATATATATGCACAACTCTGCCCTTGTTTATGAAAACTACTCGAATCTTTTCGTTGCTTTTTTTTTAAAAAAAAGGGGATTTGCAGGCATGCGATATTTGTAGCGTAAGGAAAAAAGACTACTTGGCCTATGCAGACTTAAGATCAGACACATGTGAAGACTAACGCGCATCAGCATCTAATGCTGGCATGATGCTTCTCGCCTCTCATCTCCTTTCTACCTCCATTTTTATGCTTCATCTCAGTCTCCATACTTTCGCATCAGGTTATACGAAAATCAAGAGCGGCGTGCAAAGTCGAGAAAGTAAATATTTGGCATCATTTCTGTCACAGCCCTACAGTATGTATGATAATAGTTACCGTAATCCGCTTGCTAGATGAACATGAGAGCTATATCAGGTCGTCGGCCGCCCGCCCCGATCCGTCTCATGCGAAGCCCCAGTCGATGGTGGCGTCCTCAGCACAGTCGGGAGGCGGAGGGCATCATCATTCCTCGGGCAAGGAGAGGGATAGCAGGGAGGAGAGGCGGCCGAGGGAGAGGTAAGAGGGGGAGGGGGAGGTATGGAGAAGAGTAGGCAAAGTCATAGCCACTAAATAGACGTGCTGATCAGGTAAATAGGCAGATTTACCGTCCGATTAGTGTCATCAGTGTATTTATGGTCAGCGTCAGCTGCACCAGGTGTACAGAAGCAGAAAAAGTTTTAAAAAGAAAAAAAGTTTCACTTTGCAGGTCCTCAAGCGGACATCATCACTCTGGTAATCGACCCTGTCGTGGAGAGAACACGGACCGGGAGAGACGGGATGATAAGGTAGGCATTTCAGGCATGCGAATCATGTTTGCCACATAGCACACTTTATTGCTATCTCACAAGGAAATGCATAGATAAAACACGAAAAAGAGGAAAGTGAAAACTTATTAGGAAAGATTACATTTATGCTATGACATAGGCTGACGGATAGGCAAAGAGTTTTGACGAGACTTGAAAGCCCACATAATGGCGGATATGAGGGAAGGGGGGGGGGGTGGTGTGTGCGAAAGTGGCCCTTCGGTACTGCGTAGAGCGCGCAGAAGACGCGTCATTTCATTTCAATAATTACAGACAGAAGACGACCGTACTACCGCCGCTACGATGAACAGCTCTACCGTACCCCATTTCAAGTCGATGCCGCCCAGCTTTGGCATGAAGAAACGGTAGGAGCTTTTTTTCTTTCGCTCGCTGGATCTTATCCATCTTGCAAATCGTAGTTGTGAAATGGCACAAGCGATTTAGCTGTTTTTTTTTCAAATATACGAATACTTGGAAAACTTTTACCAGTAAGCCACGGTAAATGTGTAACCGCGCATATCTATGAGCATGTCGATAGCTACAGTATCCCTTGTCCTCTCAGGTCCGACCACAGTAGCCATCCGCCACCCGGCACCTCCTCCTCCGCCGCAGCCGCGACGCGTCCCTCGTCGTCCGCGCCGCGTCAGCCGAAGCGGCGGGCGGAGGGCGGAGCGGAGAGCGGCGGTGGGGTGACGCGACGCGCGCACGTCGCACCCGACGCCACCGTGGTCGACCGCATCTTCGGCGAGATGGAGTACAAGGAGGCACAGGAGCAGAAGAAGCGAGCGGGTGAGAACTAGAGTGTAGTTTCAAAATACCCCTTTTAGCCAAAATTCGCTCTTTATTTAGCGAATGTTAGGACAAAGGTGCGTTTATGCGACCATTGTGACGTGGATTGTTGTTGAGAAGACCGTGCGCTCACGGTGTGAAAGATAACATCGCATCTGAACTGTGAACTAGAGTATAGTTCGCGTTTTGTAGTTTGATCTTTGATCTTTGTCAGAAGAGGAGCGCCGGTCGCCCTACGGCCTTCACCATCCGGGCAGCCAGCGGGCTTCGCCGTCGGAAGATGAGCGGTAGGTTCCTACCGAGTAAAACAATTATGAAAATAGGACTCTCTCATCCACCTGGTTGCCAATCAATCAATAATGTTGATCCCGTCTTGGAAAACTTTTCCAACTTCGAACCTTTGCCCCCTACATGGCCGCAATGGAGCGATTTGTTTAAATATTTAGCTTTCATTTCTGTTGTTTGCATGGTAGCGTGGCATATATATATGGGCGGCATTGTCCGATCGGACGTTAGGATGGGTGCCTGCACGCCGTGCGTGAATCGTAAAGCAATAGACTTGTTAGGATTGCTGCTTTTAATTTATTTAGTCTAATTATGTGAGGGCGCCTGCAGAAAAATTTGAGGACAACCCTAGCCCCATGCATGTAAGGTGGGCGGTGGCGGGAATGGAGGAGGGAGGGTTACGGTAAGTATGACGATTACACGTTTGACGTGCAGGGCGGAGACCCGGACGCGGCCGCTAACCAAGGAACTGCTGCACAAGCTCAAGGTGGACGACTCGATCGCGCTCGATGTACGTTTCATTTTTTTTAAAACATTACTTTAATATGTATTAATAAAGTATAAGGTGGCCCTTTCTCGGGATTTAGGTAGATACTTGATCTTTGATCTTTGATCTCTGCAGTTTATGAACCGCGAGTCGCTGATGGAGCGGTTGCTGGGGCACAAGATGATGTCGGGGCGACTGGACTCGCACCTTCTCATGGGCTACGTGAAGACGGACGCGCCCTTTGTGAGTCCCGTCCCCCCGCACAGCCGGATGACCCTACCGGTTGTCCTACCCCTGTTTGGAATGGACTTTTGACTTGGCAATTTGCCAAATTTCAAATTTAGGTCAGAGATAACCCAAAAATGCTACAGTATCCAACAAAATTTTGTTTTCCGTTCAAGACAATAATCGGATAGGTCCTATTGTTTTCACCCTGCTGTGCCCCGCTTCTTCCCTTTCCCCCCCTCCAGTGTCCATACGTGGGAACCGACCCCCAAGTATGGGTGGTAGAGGCCCATATTTCTTTGGTATTTTACTTTGGTAGGCCTATATTTCCTACTACAAAATTTCAATTGGTAGGCTTGAGTTCGTACGCTGGTAGGCCGGTTTCTCACAATATTGCGGCAAAGGTTGCCCACGTATGCACTAGAGCCGGTCGAATCAGGTCCTTTTTTTATGGTTATTATCTCTCATCTGCTTCAGCATAACCACCAGGCCTGTATTGCTGGATTTATGTAATGCATGCAACGTAGCCGTGGAAAAGACAATTCCGATTCGGCGGCGCTAATGGGCACGCACCCGACCGTCGGGTGGTAGGGCCCTCTCTACTTTTTTTGTGTTGCCTGAAACTTGTCTTAGGCTTAGGCATCACATTGTGCGCATGAAATCTTATTGGTAGGCTATGAAAAAAAAACTCCAAATTTATACTATGGTAGGCCCCAAACTGAAATACTTGTCGGTAACCCTGCCCACGTATGCCCGCTTCTTCCCGTCTCCCCCCACCCCCCCAGTTTTATGCCCTTATCAGGAGGAGTGTCCTGCCTGATTTAGGACTAGCAGAGTGGATTTGGGACGAAGGAGTACTGTAGATTTGCACGGCGCCCTAAGATGACCGGCAACGGTAGTATTATTTTCTGTGAATTCCTTTATGTGAATTTTCCCCCCCCCCCTCCTCAACATTAATTGTCTTCCGCTTCTTTCAGATGACCTACAAGGTGGACCCGAAGGCGGAACCGCGCGAGATCCCGCCCCCTCCTCCGCCCGTCCGCATCGAGTCGCCCAACGGAACCGTCCTCAACAAGCCGTGAGTTGTGGTGTTCTCTGGTCTACAGGCTGCCCTGCATCTTGATCACTGATCTCTTGTCTGGTCTGTGGTCTACAGTAGAGTTCCGGTAGCCAATGCCTCAATCGCCTCCTGATTGATTGATTGTATCGGATGGAATAGATGAAATGCCTAATTGCCGATATGGGTTGGAGAGAGTGGCTCTTTTGCATTCGTCTCGATCGTATAGTGTTTTGCGCGGCGATCCTGTCTAACCCACCATATGGTTCTTGTTGGATAATGAGGTTAGCGGATTGTCGAAAACCGATTAGTCTCCGATTTCCTCTCATTTCCGACCGCCAAGCTCATGCCTATGGAAAAGAGTAAGTAGGCGGTAGACGGTGTTTTGTTTTGAGATATGTAGTAGACTCTGCAGACTACACGGTAGTTTGACCTATGACCTCTAATGTCCGAACTCTGCCGTACAAACTAGAGTGTAGTTTGATCTTTGATCTTTGATCTCTGCAGACAAACGGTCGAGGCGCTGTCGCCGCTGATGTCGATGCAGCAGGGACCGCGGACGCCGCCGTCGTCGGGATCGCCCGAGACGAGTGGGTGGCGGATGGGAGGATGTAGTGGATTAAAACGATCCCCGTCGGCAAATCATTCCGAATATCTGGGCGAGAGAGTGTGCGAAAGTGAGAGAATTAGGCACTCATTTTAGAACGGAGAGGAAACGGACGGACCGCCGCTTATTCCACTATATTTATAGTGGAAAAAACGGCGATCCGTCTCTGTTTCTCCTTCGTGCCAAAATAATACATCTAATTCTCTTACCTTTGCACGCCTTTCTCTCGCTTCATATTCGGAATGATTTTCCGATGGATCCCTTTCATCCGCTATATGTATATTGATTATTCCATGCTGATGCATATTGGACGTGCATGAGGAGTACTGTCCGTATCCATAGACCAAATAGGGTTGCAACGTGAACACAGCTGAGTCAAGGAGTCAAGGCGCTTTTCCTTTACGTTACGTTAATCGATTGCAATTTGATATATTACGGTATTCACACGCGTTCCACTACAGTAGGACGAAGCGAGCGCTATTGCTGCACACTCTTCCTTCATCAGTGCAATACGACGTGGTTCAGAGCGGCGCCGGAGCGGCCCGCGGACGCCGCCCGCGTCACCGGGCGGACGCGGAGGAAGCGGGCAGCGGAGAAGCCAGCGAAAGAAGGACAGCTACTACCGCAAGATGGCCCACGACCTCGGGATGGACATTCAGAAGGTCATCGAGAAGTGCGATGATAAGGTGCGAGAGGGGGGGAGGGAGGGAGTTACGCCGTGCGAGTACGGGAATACGGCCATGGATTCACAGTAATCCAGCACACTGTAATGTGACATGAATATGCAGGAATATTGCAGGACCATGAAATCTAGGTGAATTCGTATTTATGCGGAATTCTGTAACTCTCATTTGGAACGAATATTGCAGGAGGCCATCCTGGAGACGCTGAAGCAGGCGGTCATGAAGACGATGGGCGAGCGGCAGAGCTCCAGCCGCGACGCGCGCGACGACGATGACATGTGCGTCGCGGCTTTGATCTTTGATCTATTGGCTGACGAATAACGGATGTACTCGGAAAAAAAACACCAGCTATTTGCTGGCTTCGCAATCCAACTTAGGCGTTTAACCCTCTAAACGGAGTAGATGAACTGCCAGGTGTTTTTTGTCGATAATTACTAGAGAGTTCTTTTGGCCAGAACGTTTCATTGCTTTTGGTGACCAGACGCGTCGCGTTTATGAATGACGTATGAAACATAGGCGTCAACAGAATGAACTCTCTTGCACAACTAATATTTATTATTATATATAATAATAATTACCTTCCCCGTCGGGATTGACGGATCTCTCCAGGGAATCGTGCTCCAATCGTCGGTCGGATGGCTCGCTCTCGGATGGAATGGACATGGCCTCGGATGACGACAAGACCTGCTCGCCGCCGCCTCCCCCGCCACCGCCCGAGGCGGAATACGTAAGTACGGTAGTTACACCGTGCGAGTACGCCCGTACGGCGCACCCTTCGAAGGGGGGGTTCTCCTTTCAGTGTCAATTATGACGATTTTGAAATACATTGAATACGGAAGTGCCCAGTTTCACATCAGTACACTAATTAATAATACTTTAAAGTTATAGTATTATTATTATTATTATTATCAAATAATATAATCCCGTAATTACAGGTCCTGGCCGCCCCTCCACCCCCGCCCATCCTCAACCCGCCGCCTCCCCCGCCCACGATGCTCATGGGTGGGCTGCCGCCGCCCACCGCTTCGGCCTACCTGGGTGGTCCGCCCTGCCTTCTGGCCGGGCCGCCGCCTCCCGCCTCCGCCTCGTCGTCCGCCCCGATGTACGCGGCGTCCGCGACGCTGCCGCACGCGGCCGGCGGAGCGGTCGCGTACGCGGCCGCGGCACAGCCGCAGCCGCCGCCGTCCCTGATGTACATGTCCGCCCCGCCCCCAGGCTATGGCATGCCCCCTCCGGGCTATGCACCGGCGCCCATGCAAGGTAAGCATAATAATAATAATAATAATAATAATAATAATAATAATAATAATAATAATAATAATAATAAATATTATCGGTTGCAGCTACCGTAATTGGCTAGCTTACTGCACAGCCTTTTCAGCAATTGCATAGCTTCATGGCAATAAAGCATTCTTGGCAATTGTAATCTACCTCTCACTTCAGTCTGCGTCCCTCCTCCGCTCTCCGTTCCGCCCCCTCCTCCTCCTCTCCAACAACAACAACAACAGCCGCCGCCCCAGCAACTCGCTGCCTCGTCCGCGCCTCCGCTCCTGCACCATCCGCATCCGCACGCGGCCATGTCGCTGGCGGCGATGGCCGCCATGCCGGACATGTCGATGCCGCCGCCGGGCTTGATGATGGCCGGCGGGGGCGCGTCCGCGCCGCCCGCGTCGCAGCCGCACGCGGCAGGCGGCGTGCCGCCTCCGCCGCCGCCGCAGACCGGCGCGTCGATTGTGGCTCAACCGGTGGCGGTCGTCTCGCAGCCCCTTCCGCAGAACTACTGTAAGTGGAGGGGGGTGGGGGTACTGTAACGAGACATTTTGTACACAAACAGGCCCGTTTTGTGCGTAAACATTGAGAAATCCCTTCATAAGTGAATGAGGGAATTGTAAAATCTCTGCGAAGTAGCTATAGTAGAATAAAAAGATATGTCAGTTTATCATTCCGAATATGCGGCGAGAGAGTTGGTTGGCCTATATTATCTACAACATTTCAATTGGTAGGCTTGCTTTCGTACACTGGTAGGTCCGTTGCTCAAAATATTGCGGAGGAAGGGGTTGGCCACGTATGCTTCCGTTTCCAGCCGTCCCCCCTCCCCCCTCCTATTCCGCCCCCGGGGCACCTCCGCCCAAGCAGCAGCCCTCCACAGCTCCAGGGACCCCGCAGCCGGGTCATCAGGTACGGTAGAGGGGGGAATACGGTAGAGTTCTGCATGAGAGCTCGGTTGATGCGCATTTAGAAACTTTTGAAGTTATAGAAATTGAGAGAAATGTCATTATTTGCTGTGAATTAGTGGAGTCTACCTAAGGAGAGGAATGACCGTTTCGCCTCCTACCGCCAGACGGTCATACCGTCACTCTGTTCCATACAACATTCGTAACCACGACGCGTCTCGTCGCCGAAAGCAACGAAACATATTGACAATGAGCAAAAGAACTCCCATGCACACCTCTAGAATACAGGGATACGTACGATGATTTATATCTTATCTTTACCGGATACACCGTAGGTGTGCGGCAGATTGGAAAGGGCAGTAGTGGGTGCCTGTGGGAGGTGTTTTATTTGAGCTTCTTGGATGTTCTCGAAACTCATGCCGACCTTGTCTGAACTCTCTTCATACCGCTTCGCGCTCTTGTCGAAGATCGAAGGAATGAGAATGACTAACGGAAGCTTTTTTTCTCCTCAACCGTAGCTTTGCAGGCCAGCGTCAACAAGACGTTGTTCGCCGCACTCGGATTTGGTGGTCCGTCGTTTGGCGTGAGTCCTTTCGATCATTAACCTTAACCTTATTAACTACTCTGTATCACATTATAGGATACTGGGGGTAAGGGGGAACGTGGTCTTCTACACCTCTTTTCATCTTGACAAAAGTATTGAAGTAGATTGCATGTATCAAGCCTACCTATCGAATCGAAAGGGTCTAGCAACTGTGAGGCTACCTACCTACCTAGACGGGATTGGAAAACATTTTGGCCCCCTTTCACTCATTGCTCCCACGTACGAATCGCAGCCTTCCCTTCTTCAGTCGCCCACCATCTCCTCGCCCGTCTCGTCCGGTCGTGCCTCCGAAATGCCCGTGCTTCTGGACCGCTACGGCCAGCCGCTGCCCATTCCGGACGCGCGTCCGCCTCCCTCATCCGTGTCGGCGTCCGCGTCGTCGGTCGGTCCGCCGTCGGCGGGCGGATCGCCGATGCGTCCGGGCGCCGGAGGCGCCTACCGCGTCGGGCCGCCGCCGCCACCCAGCGGCAAGCCCCCTCCGCCGCCGCACTTCCACAAGCACAGCAAGCACCATAAGAAGCCGCGGCGTTGACTGCTGCATTACAGTAGTAACCTTTCTCGTTTCTAAGGCTAATTTCAATCTACGAGGAAGTAGTGGTTGGCGGAAATATCAGCAGAAATATAGCGTGGCCTAATTGGTCGATCTCTTATGTACAGGCCACAGTAGTAGGTACAGTATGACTTTGCCCTATTACGTCCCCTTGTTATTACGGTGGATAGACGCCTTTGCGTGAGCCTTCCTCATCGGAACTACGGTACCGAAGTGCTTGTTTAGTTCACTATATTACGCTTATAGCCTCAGAACGCCATTATTATTATTATTATTAGAGAGAAATAATGTGTGGAACTCGGTATGCGTAGAAACGTTGTTCATTATTCCTAGTGTATAGATAGCGTTTATGCGCTCGCCGATTTTTTTTTGTTCACTTTTACCGCCCTATGTCTCCTCTTCTGTTCAATAGCCGCTACTTCATAATAAGCGGTTTTCAAAACTTCATTTACGCTACCTTCTGTAGCGCTTACGAAGCTCGAGTTAACTGCTGCTATCTGACTCCCCGATTGAAATCATCTTTTCCTCTATCCATCTGTGCCTGTCTACCCCCCACCACCTTCTCTCATTGCTATTTTCAATTTTCCGGTTATCGTAATCGATATCCTTCTTGTTACCGTAACCTTACCGTATTCCGGAAATGATGCGCTTGAAAAAAACAACAGGTTTTCTCTATGATCGTTTGCGAGATTATAACTTTTGCTTACTCATTTCAACAACATCCCGCGCGTTATAAGTTGCGGATTTACATCCTGCTTCGAACAACAACAAGCAATGCACAGTTATATTACATTTTTATCCTAAAAGCCGGAAATCAGAAATGGAAAACGATACAATGTAGAGGCAAAATTATGTTCTGGCACAACTCATCGTTCTCCCCCTCATTTCTGTAAGGCGAAAGTACAACTAAAAGTTAAAATTTGCACTTCGGTTTGCGACGATTACATGTGTTATGCTTATCGCGAAGTACGTCTTCTTTTCTTGTAAGTCTCATTAAAAAAAAAGTTTTCAGAGGTGTTTGTGCTATTTCAATTCAGTTTTACATTTTTTTCGCACACAAAGTCACTGTCGAAGCCTACGGCCTTTTCTAAATGGAATAATAGCTTAATTTCAAAGCCCGTCACTCTCCCTGTTATCCTTTGCACATTGATTGTTCCCCCTCCTAATATCTCTATCATCGATTGTCTATCGCGCTTAAGATTGTGTCACTTTCTTGTCTTGTCTTTTGTTTGTTTACCACAGAGCATAGAAGAAGCATAAATATGTCGATTTGATCTTTGTTTTCAAGCAATACCGTAACCTGTATCTCTTCCGGCGGTTAGCAGAGCATTTATCACAACCGCAAAGTACAGGTGAACGCGCACATTATCATCATCATCGTCACGAAATCCAAGTATAAAACTGGAGAGGTCACAAAACTAAAGGCGGGAAATTCAAATCATCCAAAACTAAAGGCGGGGGAAATTCAAATCGTACAAGCATTGTTCGGGTCAGCGTCCGTACTACAGGGAAAGAAGCGCGCGCTGCAACTTTCACATCAAAGGTACGACGAATTGCAATAAGTTAGCGTTAACTTATATCTTAGCTTAAGCCACACACACCCATACCCTACTTATGATTAGACAATGTAAGGTGCGGCTATCGCGGTTAAAATCAGGGCAAAAGTCGATAATCGCACTGCAATCGACTGGTGAATCGTTAGGATTAAGCTGAACGTAGATTAGTTGCGAGACAACAGTATTGCGAAATGCCGGGGGGGGGGGTAGCGTGGGAAGGGAATGGCGGGGAGACCTTATCTTACTTATTAGAAGGTCTCGTCGTCGTCCAGGAGGTTGACCGGAGCCGGAGCGGCTGCTGCCGCGATCGGAGCGGACGCGGAAGGCGGATCGACAGAGGCGGTGGGGGCGGAGGGGAGGCCTGGAAAGCGAAGCGGGCTACCCTTAAGACAATGCACGTCGACTTTCATTTAGCCAAACATACATTCTCCACACGATCTGAAAGTTTGCTTCGTCCAGTTGTACACTGTTCAATTAATGACCTTTTCTTCGTAATACTGCTTACTATTCTCTCATGAATCGTACATGATTGTCCGATCGGGGACGTTAGGATGGGTCTCTGCACTAGAGAATCATAGCGTAAAACACTTGTTAGGATGGCTGCTTTTGATTTTCCCTAATTATGTAAGGCAGCCTGCAAAAAAAAAAATGTTCGGGGACAACACTAGCTCATGCTCATGATTACTTCTCGTCGGCATCATAAACCGATTACCGTACCTATGTGTTTGACCACCTGTACAACAAATATTATTATTATTATTACCGTACCTCCGTTCTCCTTTTCGTCATCGTTCGGCGCTGCGGTCGCGTCTTCGATCGCGCCGGCGTCTGAAAAGGTATTATTATTATTATTATTATTATTATTTATGAAGCCCCTTCAAATGCATCAGAGTGCGACTAATTTGACGGCTCTCCATCTCACTTCCTCTTCGCTCTTTCGCCAAACCTAGTGAATGGTGTTACGTACTCTACAGTCTTCGCTCGTCAGCAGCCGACAAGTTTTCCCAATTACCATATATGGGCCAGTGTTGTCCGAACATTTTTACTGGCGTCCTTACATAATTAGAGGAAATCAAAAGCAGCAATCAATTATAGTGCACAAGCCTAACAAGGTTTTTGCACTATAATTCACGGGTGCAGGCACTCATCCTAACGTCCGATAGGACAACCGCGGCCATGTATGCCAACTACAATACCGTAACCCCGTATCAGGACACGTGTGGTTTTAGCAACGGCTCTCAAGCTCTCCTAAACCTGCCGTAACCCCCTCCTCACCTTCAATCGGCGCCTCGCCGTCCTCCGTCTCGTACAGTATCTTGAGAATCGCGTCGGGAGCCACCTTCTCGCCGTTCTGCAAATCATAACATCAGGATTCACAACAGGATTGTCCAATTGTACATGATTGAAAGGAATTGTGGCAAGATTGCCCAAGAATATGTCGTAGAGGAAATCATAATCTCATCAAATTTTTAATCGCCAAATAAAAGATGAGTAAAAAAATTGATGAAACTTTTCCTCAAAAATAAATTATCTACAAAAAACGACATCATAAAAAACGCACAGCCGCCTGACAGAGGTCCTCTACCCGCCTCAGCTTGTCGAAGTAGAAGTCGCGTTCCCTTTCTGCCGTCTGCGTCGCCTCCATGTACGCCTCCACCTACAAATCGCAGCATATTTATATATTATATTATATATATATATATATTTATATTTATATTATATATATATATATATATTTATATATATGCATATTTATCATATTTAGCATATCTATCGCTCAAGTATAACGTATTCGACAGCTAATCTTTCAGCAGCATGCCAGACTTCTCATTGATAAAACCCATCCCTATTATAGATAGCCCACCTTGTCCTCGAGGTCCTTGATGAGGCCAGGCGGCGGCGCGTCGACCGCAGGCGCAGCTGCCGCAGCCGCGGGCGCCGGGGCAGCAGCCGCTCCGGACGTCCGCGCAGGTGCCGCGCGCGTCGCGGCCGCGACCGGCGCGGCCGGGCGTCGAGCGGCGGGCGGGGCCGCAGCGCGCGGTGCAGACGCGGGCGCGCGCGTGGCGGCCACGCGGCTGCCGCCGCCCGGCGCTCCCTTGGCCCCAATCGGCAGCGCCTCCCCTCCGCGCGCGGCCACCGCGTCGTACTCGCGCTCCTGGTAGTTGGCGTCGAAGAACTTCTTGAACCACTGCAGGAACTCAAAGTTCTCCTGGAACTTGCCCCGAAGAAGACGCTCGACGGGAACAGGCTGAAAGAGAAGAGTGGGGATGTTATTGGGGGGAATGAACGTGGTAAACGTAGACAAAATAGTTAAATGATTGAAGTAGAAGCGAAAGTGCCTTGATTTTCTAGAATTTTCGCTGGAAGAAAGGTGTCTTCGTTACATCAGTTCCGACACCACAGATCTGTATCTACGATGCAGATCCTTCAAAACGCGGCGCGGACCAGCTGATGGGTACATCTCGTCAGGAAGATTGTTCACGCTCGTTTGCCAACATTTCAGTCGTTCCAGCCGTTCAACGGTAATTAATTATCGTCCGCACGCAATTTGGAATGCGAGGATACGCGGAATTATCAAGTTTTGTTTTCTGTCGGGGGGAAATCATGCACAGTATGAAATGATAGCGCCCTGGCCAGCCATGCAGCCCCTCCAGCGTCACGCACGCACGCACACAACAACAACAGTAATACCTTGTCGATGCCGATGTTCTTCCAGGCCGTCTGCAGCACCTTCCAGTTGTTGATGTGGTCCACCTCGTTGCGCGAGTTGAACTTGATCTGCAAGAGATATTTAAATGGCGTATTCGAGAGGCGCATGCGCTCGTACAATTAGCCAAAGTTCAACTATCATACGTGGGCAACCCTTCCCCGCAATATTTTGAGAAACAGGCCTACCAGCGTACGAAATCAAGCCTACCAGTTGAAATTTTGCAGGAAATATAGGCCTACCAAAGTAAAATTCCGAACAAGTATGGGGGCCTACCACCCATACTTCGGGTCGGTGCCCACGTACGTCAACCATCCGCTGTTTCATTCTTATCGAAAGCGTAAACGCCGCTCACACTGCACCAGCCTTACTATATTTGCGCCCAGGCGCTCACGTCACAAAATCGCGCTAGGTGAAAGGCAACGTAGTATTTAGCTTTTTTTGTATTATTAAGAAAGCACTGCCCCCCCCCCCCCCCCCCCCCCCCCCCCCCCCCTCTCCCCACCTTCTTGAGTGAGATGTCCCCCGGGAAGAGGAGGTCCGTCAGCTGGCAGTAGGCCGCCCCCGTGCTCATCTCCTCGATCTTCGACAGCGCCGACTACAAAGATCAAAGATCAAAGATCAAAGATTAAAATCAATGTGAGTCACCGTGGACAGCTTTCCCGCGTAGTCGTTCAGAAAAGCATAAGTTCGTCAATTATGAAATACCCAGCCTATAGTATAGGCACACGTGGGCAGGGTTACCATCAGTTAGTTTAGGATTTAGCCTGCTAGTATATAAATTCACGTTTTTGTATGATTACCAGTAAGGCTTTCCCGCAAAATGTTGCGCCAACCAACTAAGGTTTCATTTAAAATGAGGGGCCTACCACCCGACCGTCGGGTCCGTGCCCATGTATGAGTATAGGCCCTATACCACTTTCGGAAAGTAACTTTGAACGTTTCGCTGAATCAATCAGAGCCAATATTTGCCAATATAGTGGAGCAAACCGATCCGTCAGTTTCCTCCGTTCCAAAATGAGTCTGATTCTCTCATTTTTTGCACACTCTCTCCCCTTAAATTCGGAACGATTTTCCGACGGATCTTTTTAACCGACTATATATGCTACCAAAAATGCAATAATGCGATAAATATAGTGGAGCAAACCGATCCGCCAGTTTCCTCCGTTCCAAAATGAGTCTAATTCTCTCACTTTTGCACACTCTCTCGCCTTATATTCGGAACGATTTTCCGACGGGGATCTTTTTAATCCACTGTACCCGATGTTTCGTCTACTACACACGTATAACGTGTAGGGTAAGGGATCAGAATAAAAAAGAACTGTGCAAACGGCCAAAGATCCCTTGTGAAAGATCAAACATCACTTTTGGAAGATCAAAGATCACATTCAAAAGATCAAAGATCACCTGCAGGCAGTTGTTGACCCAAGCGAGCAGCTCGTGCCGGGAGATGTTGTCGGGTGTCACCGCCGACACGTACACGTTCTGGACCATGGCCCTCCTGCAAATCACTGAAGTATTTGAATCTGCGAAAAGCGCGGGAAACGCGAAAAGCGCGGGAAACGAGAAAAAATGCTGATAAGATAAGCAAGATGAAGCGCTAGGTAAGCGCTAAAGGAGTGAAGAGGAAGAGAACTGCATTGTGGAGGGGAACGCCCTGGGATGGACAATGAATAGTTGATGGAGTGGAAAGGCAGGAAGGGGAAGGGATGAGTGAGACCGAGAATGGATGGGGGTGGGGGGGGGTGGAACTACGGTCAACTGGTACAGGCAAAAGTAGGTCTTGTCAGAATAATGAAAAACTAGCTCGAAATGGATGACTGGAGCAGTGGGAGAAAAGTGGAACGGAGCATGAAGCATGCGAGAGCAATTGCAAGGCCATTGTTTCAGAAAGGGGCTCTGCTATTGACAAAATCGGCATAATTATCGTAAGATAAAAGAGATCAAAACCACCCGATTGATGTAAGATAAGGGAGCTGAGGCTAGGTAAGCTTTAACCCAAGTTGGTGTCCTCTCTATGGGCCGAAACTGGAAAGCCAACAATAAGGCGTGTGGGGAGCACTATCGCCAAACGAAGCAATGGACACCGCTCTCCCTTTTCTCGCTTGTGTTACCCCCTCAGCGAGGGGGAGAGCACTCGGGCTAACGAATGGAACACCATCTGGACAGAAGGGAGGATAAACACATTCGCCCCCCCCCCCCTTTGAACAAGCGATCGATAGTAGACAAGTTGGAAGCTTACCGGGGATATTGCTATAAGTGGAAAGTTTGAGCTCGAACAGTTATTACTAGCGAAAAAAGCTGAGTTGTCGTACGGTAAGCATTTTTTAAAATTTTTCCGTTACAGTACGCTGAAAGTGTGTGCCGTTTTTAAAAGTAGGTGCAAAACGGTCGTGAAAACGTTATTTAAAAGGCTACAATTGGTGTTAGCGATCGCTTGTACGCAAGGGATTGAGGAGAGAGGAGACGGGGGAAAGAGAAGACACTGGACGAAGGGAAAATGGAGGAGGGGGGAGTGACACACACACACACACACACACTCACGGTTGAAGGGTATTGGGGAGAGGGTTAAGGGGAACGAGGGAGGGGAGAGGGTGGGAGACACAGAGGGAGAGGGGGAGAAATGCAGGCGAAACAAATGGTTAAATAACAACTCGAAAACACTAAGGCGGCGACATCGATTGCGCCAATGTTACAAAGGTAAGGAGCAGTCATGGACCCATGGGGAGAAGCATTGCATTGGGCGTAAATGGTCAAGCTAGGCGAAGAGAACAGGCGGATCTAGAGTTTCCCTTTGGTGGGCGGGCGCGGGAGATTCAAATGCTGCGATAGACGGAGTCCGCCAGGTACATCTATTCTCGGACTCGACCACCTATTAATAGGACACCCGCGGCTAAACATAGCCTCTCCCTTACGGAGAGAGCGCGCGATTTCGGGCGGGGCCGGGAAATTCGAGGTTCCGCGGAATAGTCACTGACGCTGTGCGCACCAAGAGGGCGAAAAGTACGCAGCGATGTGCAGGCTCCGCCCCCTCGACTCGTTCTTCTCACTCTTTGGCTTGAGCTAGCTATCCGCCGGGGGTGCTTTGTCCCAGTTTCGATGGGGAGCGAACCTGCGGTAGCGTGATCGATACCGCTTTTTACACTTAGCTAGTCTTCGCTTTATTTGAGTTGACCGAATTTCGCGCGAAAAGCTGGCCCCGAGTGAAGTGTCTGTGATCTACCCCCTCCCCCCCCCCTTCACGGTTTGTGTATGTATGTATCGACCGCCGCGTGATTTGGGCTAATTCACTGGGCTCACTCTCGGCCGTTTGTGTTTAGAAACGCCCTCCTCTTCGTAAACTGTTCCTCGGTCAATCGATGTATCAACCCCCCCTCCCCCGTTCTTGATGACTCATGCTTTAGGCGCGCTTTCGTGACTATTTCCGTAAATTTGCATATTTGCAGAGTGATGAGTACCGTTGCGACGCAGCGTCTGGCGACGAAGAGGCAAACGCTCGATGAGGCCTACGCACCGCCCGCGAACTTTCTCGAAATCGAGGTCAGTTGGGAAGTTGAGCGAGGTAGATAAGTGCAACGGGCCGACTAAAGTACTCTTTTTGACGCCTTTCCCCTGGTTATCGTTCAATGTTTGTGCTCTTTAAAAAATAGCTTGGTAGTTATAAAAGCCTGAAGGATAACCGCAAAAAGGGAGTCGAAAGCGAAACTTACTGAGAAATACAAATTTGTGGCAAATGGGAGACCTACTACCTAAGAGGCGTACTATGACCTAGTATACCTTTCGAATTTGAGCCCATGTGTGGGAACTAGTTCAGCTCTTTGAGAGTGCCTTTGTGCGCGTTAGGGTACACTATCTAGGAAAGTTATTGTAAAGGATGGATTGCTTGGCCTTTTTTTTGCTGAAGATTACACATTTAGCAGTGTGCTGTCATGGCTGCGTAGTAAGGAAAAAAAGATTACATTTTCTGAATAGCAAACGAAACAGGAAAAAAAAGTTGCCTTGAACGCGAGCGTTTGTTGCCATAAAGTGAAGTTGTTTCGCAATGAGTTACCTAGTCGGAGGTAAAGGCAAAAGGCGCCCAACTACAGGGGGGGGTAGCTTTCTTTCTTCTTAGCAGAAAACCTTTTTGTTGAAGATTACATCATTTCAAAAGGTTAGCGTGTGCTGCAAAAAAATGCATGGTCAATGAGATGTTTCAGGTGGTCAATCCGATAACACACGGAGTAGGCAAGATGCGGTATACGGACTACGAGATTCGCATGAGGGTGAGCGGGGGGGGGCGAAATTTGTCGTGGGCGCGGTTGTCCAATCAGACCTTTAGGATGGGTGGCGCCTGCTCCGCGAGAATCGTAGTGTAAAACGCTTGCTAAGATGACTGTTGTTGATTTCCTCTAATTATGCAAGGGGAAAAATGCTCGGACGATGCTAGCCCTGTTGCTGTTGAAGCTATGGTGAAGCTCCGTCGCCCGTAAATTGAGGCGCTTAAATCTATTTGCTTTATTGTTAGCAGTTTTTTTGAAAATTGAATGCCAACAAACCTTTGAGTGTCAGCCTTTAAGGAAGGAACCTTTCTATGGGTATCTTACATTTGGTAAATGGAAGTCGAAAGGCTCAGTGTTGCTATCATTTTGCTGCATAGGTGGGCACGGTTGCAGGTACCGTGGTTGGGTGGCTTACTCCGAAAATTTTTCTTGTATTGGTTGGCTCGCTGCAAAATAATTTCTTAGCGAAATTGTGCGATATCTATGTATGGGAGGACCACTGCAGTAAGTTACCGGCAGACCCTGCCCACGTATGTTTTGCTGTGTCCGAGTGGATAATGACGATGAAACTGTGTCTGGAGCAGTGCGTCACGCAGGAGCATAGGGTAGCCTTCGTACTTTATGGTTAAAAAATAGCTCACAAATTGTAGGAAAACCGTTTAATATTATTAATTTATTAAGATAAAACAAATAAAATCATTCGCTTTAGACGAACCTGCCGGTCTTCAAGCAGAAGGAATCGAGCGTTCGACGGCGCTACTCGGACTTTGAGTGGCTGAGGGGCGAGCTGGAGAGGGACAGCAAGGTACTAGGCATTTAGTATTACTCATTTGAAATCATACAAACATCTGGGATAACAGTGGACGGGGTATCCAAAGGGGGGGGGGGAGTCTTGATAGATAGGAGAGGTTAAATTTGGCTCATATCGTCATATTTTGTGATTGATCATCTTCTCTTACTAATACTAAAGCACAAATAATGTTAATCATACCTACCATGCATAGGGGGGGACAGCTCCGGTTGCCACAGTTTACGCTGCGTGAGCGAATGATTTGCCAATATTCTTAAATTTGGCTCATAGTGCCGTAGAGCGCTGAGTTTCATGGTGTGTCGTTGATGTTGTTCCATACAAAAACAATTACTACCTCGTTGACCGGCGATGGGTTACGATGGGAAGGGCCAGTTGCATACCGGGGATAAGAATATCTGCGGTCGACGAACCGGTTTGCCTCTTGTAGGGAGTAGAGAGGGAGAGTTGTGATCTGTTCAGTCGCTTTGACTATTATACACCGTTCATACATGGGCAGCCCTTCCCCGTAATATTTTGAAGAAAAAAAAACGGGCCAACGAGTGTACGAAATCAAGCCTACCACCAATTGAAAGTTTGTGGGAAATATAGGCCTACCAAGGTAAAGTTCAAAAGAAATATGGGCCTACCTACCACCCATACGTCCGGGTCGAGGTGCCCACGTATGCTACCGTTTCGATTGCGGGTTGAGGACGGGACTTCGCTAGTCCTAATGCACTGGTTATAAGTTCAAAGATTAAAATTTGTAACTAGCCAACTTGCTCTTGTGATTTTCCTGCAGTCTTGGAGGAGTTTGACAACAAAAAATTATATATATAGCAAATATCACATTGCTGTATCTGGGAAGCCAGCCACTCTTTCATCAAATCGGCGGGTTCATCAGCGCTAGTTGGTTGGTATGCTGCTGATTATGGTTGATGAAATGGCGGTTTTGTCCTCGTCCGCATACATGGGCTAGTGCTGTCCGAACACTTTTACAGGCGCGTCCTTAAATATATAACTGGAGGAAAGCAAAAGTAGCCATCTTAACCTTGCACTATGATTCACGGGCGCAGGCGCATCACAACGTCCGATTGGACAACCGCGCGCGCACCCTTCCTACCCATACGTGGGCAACCCCTTCCCCGCAATATTTTGAGAAACGGGCCTACCAGTGTACGAAATCAAGCCTACCAATTGAAATTTTATAGAAAATATAGGCCTACCGAAGTAAAATTCCGAAGAAATTTGGGCCTTTCACCCATACTTCGGGTCGGTGCCCACGTATGTCCCTACCTACTCGTTGACCTGCCTGCCTGATGATTAGAGCATGTGATTCGCGTCTTTTTGATGTATATAGTGGATTAACAAGATCCCCGTCGGAAAAGCCTTCCGAATATCAGGCGAGAGAGTGCGTAAAAGGGAGAGAATTAGACGCATTTTGGAATGAAAGAAACTGACGGATCGGTTTAGTCTACTATATATGTTTCATATTACGCATCATTCATAACCACGACGCGTCTCGTCACCAAAAGCAGCGAAACATATTGGTAAAAAAGACACGAATCACGTGCTCTACTGATGCTGATCCATCATCGTCCCGCTTCTCTTCCAGATCGTGGTTCCTCCCCTACCCGGGAAGGCGCTCAAGCGCCAGCTTCCCTTCCGCTCGGATGACGGCATCTTCGAGGAGGAGTTCATCGAGAACCGCCGCAAATTCCTCGAGCAGTTTGTCAACAAGTAAGCTGGCGAAGGGGGAATCAATAGATAGAGAATTTAGGGGTAATTCTTCATCCGCGCCCACGTATGGTGGCCATACGTGGACACGGACTGCCGGTAGCGTACCGCAGTGGTCCTCAGTAGATTGCACCGTTTAGCTTCTATTTTATTTTGCAGTGAGCTAACCATTACTAGGAAAAACTTCTGCAGTAAGCTACCCAACCACGGTATAGTCTAGAAAATCGGAAAGTATATTTCTGTGATTCCGTCGCTACGGTGTTTAGCGACTTTTTCGCGCTTTGAAACGGTGCCATTTCTTTCCAAGAAAATATATTAGAAACATGAATATGTTTTTGAGATCAGGAACATCTAAGCTTTCTCATGTAACACACTAGAAATTGATTAGATCACTTGGAAAGGTACCTGAATCAGCGGTACAAAC
This sequence comes from Micoletzkya japonica, assembly GCA_900490955.1. Lineage (NCBI taxonomy): Eukaryota > Metazoa > Nematoda > Chromadorea > Rhabditida > Diplogasteridae > Micoletzkya > Micoletzkya japonica. The sequence continues at coordinate 8,039 of LS932213.1, read as the reverse complement.
GGAACGATTATATCCTTCCTTTTTCTCTACTATACCTGCAACCGTGCCCATCTATGACGGTAGCCATGTAAATTTAGAATTTCTTTGCGTGCGAGTAGTTTTGCCCTGCTCGGCATGGAGAAAGTGGTTCCGTACTATTGTATGGATGTGTGGAGTAGCTTACTGTATATGTACATATTTTCAAGTATAACATGCACAGATTTCAATAGGAAGTAAGCATCTGGTGCTTAAATTCGTACAGTCACATTTTTGTTTTCAGTTCAGTTTCAGTTTTACAACTTTTATCAGAACTAGCAGTGGATGGGGATCCAAGGGAGGGGGCTTTGATATTGATGGGAGAGGTTGAAAACTTCGAATCTTCTTCAAAAACCCACTCAGTCCGAGTTGCCGCACAATCTTGAGTAGCCCTCTCGATCCTCGTTTGGAGTTACTCCCCCCCCCCCCCGGGGGTTCCAAGTCTTAAAAAAAGGATCCATCCTTTTTTCCACATTTTTGTAGTATCCCTTATGTGCTATGTGTGCCCCGTTCAGAGTGGCCGGCCATCCTCTTGCGCAGAACGAGCGCTCGCTGCACATCTTCCTGCAGGAGCCGACCATCGACAAGAACTACATTCCGGGAAAGATCAGGTCAAACTAAAACCCGGCCCTACGGCCTTCCATTTCCCGGCCCGGTATTCCCGGCCCTCACATGTTGGCATACACGTTTCCCTCTCTCTTCCCCCTCTTCTCCGTCATTGATCGCCTAATTGTTCAATTTCGCAATTTACACTAGAAGAGGTCTCTATCATACTAAAGTTTCTGTAGCGTTTTCTTGATTCATTTCCGTTTTACACTCCTCGATAACATAATGCGGCTTGGATTTGTCGTTCATAATTGAGCCGCACGTTTAATATTTTGTAGAACTCAAAATTCCAAGCCGTAGCCCTGCCCCCCCCCCCCCCCACCGTCGTATTACCACATAATTGTCTCGTTCATGCTATTCCCTCACCTACCGTAACCCGAAGTACCGTACATACGTGTTGTCAGTTTGCTATTTGTGTGCACGTTGTCTCATTTTGAATTCCCGTCCACTCTCGAGAAGCAAGTATACAGTAATCCTCATTTGCCCCACCCCCAGTACCGTAATCTCTGCACTTTCTGGAAAGGCATTGGGATGACTTCCTTCCCCCCGCTTTGCATTGTACATAGGGTTGTGTTGAATGGGCAAAGGGTACCCGCTGATTACTGTAGGCTTACTGTAGTTTTGCATACGAGTTTTTAAGATTACGTTTAATGGTGATCATAAGCTGTCCATTATAGTGGATAGTTTAAGATCACCGTGAAATGCAATCTGCCGTAAGAACTCGCACGCAAACTCTGCTACGACCTACGTGGACCCCCCTTCGCCCCACCACCCTCGACTCAAGAGATTTGGCCTACGAAGAAGTGTGTGTATTACCATAAATATTCGATTATGCAAGAGTAATAAAGTTTATATAGTAGTTGGGTTGTATGCACAATAAAAGGGAGATATCATCAAACGCTAATCGAGAGTTAGTACAATGTAGACGAAGAGTTTGGGGGTTCCGTCGGGTTCGTAGCATCCTGTCCACAGGGAGCTCGCCTGCGTTCCCCTGAGGACCGGCGTGTTGTGAGTTTCGACAGTCTTGTAAGGACGAATGCCCTTGCTGCAAGTGAATGATCAGTATTTCCAACGTTGTAAGGAGGAATCAAACAGCATTCTCGCCAACCATTATTAAAATTTACTGGGCAAAATTTCGGGAGGCATAGAGAAACTATAGTAGAGAAAAAGGAAAGAAATAATCGTTCCGGGCGTAACTCCGATTCCGGGCCCTCTAGTGTAATACTATCCAATTCTAATACGCATTATGTGAAAGACTTGGCATTCGTCATCTCAAAAAGCACTCAATCTTATCGGTATCTACCTTCATAGCGGAATGGTGTTGTGTTAAGGTGCTAAAATTCTGCTAAACAGCACAACTCGTAAAACAGAATTATACGTTCCGTTTTCCTCGACTATATCACCAAGCATGTGCTCTAGAGTAGAGTGCGACCATCGAATACGTTTACATTCTCTCCACATCTCGTTCTCTTCATTCATCTCCGCTCTCTCGGCGTGCCTGATCGCATTATCTCGTTTGATTGGCGCACTCCGCTCTAGAGGAGCGGTGAATAAGGCATGCGGGGACCACAAAGTCATGACATGACATAGGTACCCCTCATACACATACTGTTTCCGCATGGGTCTTATCTGTAGATCTTAGTGTATAGTGGAATAAACGGCGATCCGGCAGTTTCTTCCGTTCCAAAGTGAGCCGAATTCTCTCACTTTTGCACACTCTCTCTCCTTATATTCGGAATGATTTTCCGACGGATCTTTTTATTCCACTATACCTCGCCAGTTGCTGGCACAGCTTCGTCTCCACGGCCGGGCCCAGGCCGAGACCTCGGTATTCGGGTACTACGTAGAGGTGGTTCAGCTGAACTTGATGTTATAGTGGATCAAAAGCTCCGTCGGAAAATCATTCCGAATATAAGGCGAGAGAGTGTGCAAAAGTGGGAGAATTAGACTTATTTTGGAACGAAACACACTGACGGATCGGTATATTAATTGTCTCGAACAAGAGATAAAAAAACCCGCATGCAAGAGGATGAATATGTTTCAAAAGACTGAGAATGAACGGAAGTTGGGTTGATTGTATAGTGGAATAAACGGATCCGTCCGTTGCTCTGATTCCAATATGCGTCTAATTCTCTCACTTTTGCACACTCTCTCGCTCGACATTCGGAATGGTTTACTGACGTATCCTTTTAGTCCACTATATTCGAATGGTCCACGAAAATATACCATATGGTCCCGAAGCGATAATCTGAGAAATAGGACAGTAATGTAAATACCGTGCCGTAGGGAGACGACAGTTCCCAGGCTGCCAGCTTGCCGGTCGGGGCATTCCGAATGCACGCGGAGGGATAGTTGTCGATGAGCAGCCTGAAGGGCAGAAACTGTTATCGACGAAAAAGTTCCGTCAGTAATCTCATTCCTCCTTCATCTGCACTCTCTTCATACCGCTTCGATCTCTCGTCGGAAATAGGAATCACGACGACTGACGGAACATTTTCGCCAGCCATAACGATGAAGCAGCTGACGGAATACTTTCTCCAATCACATAAGAGACTGGTCATGACGATGTCAACGTTATCAGCAGCGGTGAAGCCTTTCTGTGAACAGAAAACTGCTTCTTTTGATAGCGTTAAGGGACCTCCATTCGGAACACCGTAATCTATTCAAATTCCTGACGGCATCCTGACGGATTCGACAAGTTTATCTTCTATGCCCTCCGCTCTCTCGCAATAGACGCCATTAACAAGGCTAGGGTACCGAATACGTCCACGTTTAAAGGGCCCCTCTGACAATCTCATTCATTTCTAGGTACAACCAATTAACGTGCGGTTGACTGATTGTGAGAGACAAGAAAGGAATGAAGAGACGCAGACAACGAGCGAAATCTTTTCTCCGCTTTTTCACAGCGACGGCGACATTTTGGGCGAAACTCACAGGACACTGAGAGCTATCCAATGATGTCGAAAAAGCATATGGTCAAAAAGTGGTCGGAGGGGGCCTTTAAGGCTACGAACAGGGCTCAGAACGGACTTGGTTGCACCGAGACTCTCAGCGTGTCGCCAGGCGGTGTGTATCGCTTCGAGCTCCCTGTCCGCGTCGATTTCGTCGAAATAGAAATCGTTGGGAAGGCGGATCTCCTGCTGAATTATAATTAACGAAAAATGTCTGTCAGTAAACGCCGTTCCTACTATGTTCGCACGTTCTACACACCGTTCTGTCATCCGAAATAGGAAACAGGCTACTAGCGGAAACTTTTCCTCAACCATACCTGGATAACCTTGCCGATCTGTGCGTCGGTCATGTAAAACTTGCGGTCATTGAACGTATTCGGACGGGCAGCAGCAACGGCCTCTTTGAGGGTTTCGAGAACCTGTAAGCACGGACCACTTCAGTCTTGCTTATCTTACAGCTTGACGTTAGTCTTCGCTTGCCTCAATCAGCATCATTCATATCTTACCGTTGCTCTTGTGGCGTCCTCTGTGAAGATCGTTAGCAGTTTTCGCTCGATGAAGTGCTCCCGACTCAGATTGAGTAGCTCGCAGACAGCAGATCGCAGCAGAGGCAGATCATGGGTTCCCGTGGTCAGGGCATAGATGTATGGGCTGCAAATCACCAACACATATGTCCAACGTCCTCGCCAAGATGTGTGCATCGTAGTGGAATAAAATCGGTAAGGTTAAAGGGTCCCTCCACCCAACTCACTCATTCCAAGAGATAACCAATTAAGAGCGGTTGATTGATTGTGAGAGACAAGAGAGGAATGAAGAGACGCAGACAGAGAGAGAAATCTTTGCACAGCTTTTTCTCAGCAACGGCGAAGTTTCAACTAAAAAGGAGAGAGGGTGAGATTCAGGACATTGAGCGCTATCCAATGATGTCAAAAAATGCATATGGTAGATATTGCCTGGAGGGGCCCTTTAATATCAGGTGGGCAAACTGAGAGGATGAGATGTATCATGCTATTCCGCATTAAGATAGGTAGATTTGATGCAGCTTCAAGGAGGAAGACGAGGAAGCAAAATCATAGAAATAAAAAAAACAAACCCGTAAGATTTGGAATCGTCGAGGATGAAGGCGTACGGGGGCACGCCATTAGTCTTGGAAGCTGTGGTAAAGTATCGCGCGGCGGGCTGTCTAATAGTAAGATCAGTGCACGGATGCGAAACATCCCCAAAAACCCCTTGCCAAACATTCACCATCGAATTTCCCCAGCGGGCTTGTGAATTGTCGGTTTCTTATTAGTCATTCGCCAGCGCTGTGGTCAAATTGTTGCTGAATATTTCACAAGGTGCTTTTGGGTGGTGAACGTGTGGTGAAATTTTGTTTAATGTAAAATGGTAAAAGAGACAATGACAGAATCGCGCGTTTACCTGAGCTCTTTTGCGTACAGCAGAGAGTTGTTGACCAGCAAGTGCTGGTGGAGTCGGTTGAGCACGAAGGAAAGGAATTCGCGCAGATCATCTTCCGTCCTGTACTCCCGCAAGATGAGCATTGCCGTATACTGACAATGAAGAGAAAAAAAAGAGAAATGTTTTCCCCACGAAATGCACCTAGTGAGCAAAGAATTCTCCGTCGATGGGGCAAGTTTCGCACCGATTCGAGGAAATTTTTCCCCAATTGGATTCACAAATCGAGCTTCACAATGAATTGGTGGCGAGCTTATTATAGTGGATTAAAAGGATCCCCGTCGTAAAATCATTCCGAATATAAGGCGAGAGAGTGTGCAAAAATGAAAGAATTAGACTCATTTTGGAACGAAAGAAACTGACGGATCGGTTTATTCCACGGCAACCGATCAACTGCGCTCGCCCCAAAAAGCTGCCAGATGTCGATAATGCGGAATTATGCTAATTAGTTACTGTAGAGGATTTTCATAGTCATCGTTGCAAGACTCGCTATGAAAACCCGGCGGTAATTCAAAAAACGGAAGAGTGTGATAGGGTAATCCTGAAAAACTCGATAATTCTATCGTATTTTTCTAATTTTTCACTGATTTGCGCGGCAAAAAGGTCATTCAAAAGTCG
>LS928517.1:55047-70915 GCA_900490955.1 Micoletzkya japonica | reverse complement strand
TGACTACAGTATGTGGAAAAAACAAAGCCAAAAATGAAATATGTAAAATATCACGCAAAAGCAAACTAACCATTGGCCACGAACTCAGCCTGATTGGAGGGCCCTATCAGCTTCTGGGGCAAGCCGAATATCGAGTGCTCCTTGTCGGAATACACATCCAGTCTCTCCAGGAACTCCCACAACGTCGACTCCTGAATTAGATTATGAGGATTACGGTAATCACGATCTTTCGTCTCAATCATGCTTACAATTAGAGCACGCATAAATATCATATTTTCTTACAATTAGCAAACCCCGATACCCGAACACACATATACAGGGGGGAAAACTTACAGTATTTGATTGTAATTTACGAGGCAGGATCCCTAAAGGATGGCTAACGACACATGGAGCTAAAGGCGTGGAGATAGGTTACCATAAAAGGATGAATGAATAAAGGGATGATGAGTAGGTAGGTACTCACGCGGATCATATCCGTCTTGAAGATGGGATTCTTGGACATGTGGATGAACATGAGGACGATTATGAGCAGGCCGTGCTTCGCGTCTTCCTGAACCGTATAATAGAATTAGCCATAGATCGAATAGTGACCTCGGACTTATACAAAGCGCATCAGAAACTCACTTAGCCATGAGGTAAGTTACAGCGAGTGCTTCCATGCACAGAGATCGCGCAATGTATTGTAGCCAGCTTATTTCATCACCATGAGCTAACCAATACGTGAACGGTTTCCGAACTAATCGATGACTGCAATACTGTCCATTCTCTTGTGATGAGCTATTGCAAGCGACTGACTCAAAAGGTAATAGGTAAAATTGCATGCCCAACAAAATTCGAAGTAGTGGAAAGGCAAAGCAGCAATCAAGGCCAACCTCCGGATTCCCACATGCCGTCTCCACGTCCATCGCCACATTCTCCAACTGCAGAGCGTACCGATCCGAGTACTTGACCACCTGCAATGGGCCGTAGACTACGAGAACAGCTGTGAAGCAAGTAGAGTCACCTTACTTTATACGAAAATGCATGATGGCATGAAAAAGAAGAAAGGAAGCAGTCATAGATGGGGGCAGAGTTAGGGAGGCTAGTGGCCCTGTACCTATTCTTCCGCAGCAGTTTTCCCAACGCTTGCAAACATTTTGCAGCAAGCTAACCTACGGTACTGAAGTGCCCATATATGGAAGAAGCCCATCATGGGCACGGTCGCATGTACCGTAGTTGGATAGATCCAGGCACATACCAAACAACTACTCATAGATGGGCACGGTTGCAGTTACCGTGGTTGGGTAGCTTACTGCAGAACTTTTTCTAGTACTGGTTAGCTCACTGCAAAATAATATAGCTGCTAATCAGCGCAATTTCTGTGTATGGGAGGATCACTGCAGTAAGACGTCGGCAGACCTTGTATGCAACAACTATATCAGCTTTAAAGGGAGGAAGCAGCCTCTAACCAAAAGTTTTAAAATTAAATGAAAATTCTTCTAAGGTTTCAAAATGTGGGAAAAAACATAGTGACAATAAAAAAATTGAAGAAAAAACTCGAAAATCGCATGTTTTATTTTTTCGTTCCGGGCTTCCGTCGTTAAGAGGAATGTCGCTTTGGGCTTAATTCCTTTCGCTAAACACAGTAACGTCGTCGTTGGACGAAATTTCAAAAAATCATTTCTCGAATATTATTAATTTTTATTATTTTTCCTTTTGGTTTTATACTAATTACGACAAAATCTTTCATATAAGCTTCACTTGAAAATACTTCCGTGTCCCTTTAAAAAAATCGCAGTAGCGTGCTAACCTCGCATCCTAGGATCTCACTGAAGAATCGCTTCGAGATTGACGCTCCGTCACGAGAGAGTAGCTTTTTAGCCTTGAACGAGAGTAGGTCATTAATTCCACCAGTTCTCTTATTAATAAGAGTAACAGTTACTAAACGGCACGGTAGCGAAAGCTTAGCAAGATAAATAAATTGAGTCAGAATACCTCGCCGTCCTTGAGCGCGTTCTTCCTCGAGTGTGCGGTGAGCACGCTCTGCACAATCTCCTTGATCCGGTCCTCTGGTGCACCGACCTGAACAGAACATAACTTCAATCGTAATCTTTGAATTAAAGAAAGTTTAAAACTCATAAGAGACTCACGGCGTCATCAATGTCTGCTCCGCCGGCCATGCGGCGAATGCTCACACGGCGAGCCATCTTGAAATAAGGAATATCGCAACTTGCGAGCTCAATAAATAATGCAAAAATTGCTCAACTATACCAATAAAATGAAAATCGTAAAACGAAATTCGAACATAATCCGGAGCGGGAACCGGAGAAAAGTCAACAATTTCGTAAACGTCGCCCATTTAGCACTCACTGCACGTAAGGTTGGGCGCGTGCTCGGTTTTCGCGTTTCGTAATTGTTCCTCATTTGTCATCTTGTACCGGTTAATTACTTTGGTTTCAGTATGATGATGGACTACGAGAACATCCTCGACGAACGCATTGACCCCTACGAGCTTGAGGTATGCGGAAACTTCTTCAAAACCTTTGGTAACTTCTTTTCTGAAATCATCTTCCAGAAAAATCAGTTTTTTTCCTATGAATCATTTAGAATTTAAAGATTTGACCAATAGTCTTGCTGGCTGAAGTACTAAATATCAAGAACATAACCAAAGTTAGGAAAATGTAATTCTCTTTGGTGGGGAGACATTTCCTGGGTAATTTCTCAGATGCTATTTTGGGCACATTTTTCTGTACGACCAAGCTAGTAATGCGAATCCTGCCTGAACAAGATACCATACAAGCTTTCAAGTAGATCACTCAAATTTCTCGAAAACATGAATTTTTCACGGCGAAAGAAGCTACCGTACTAGATGGCAAGTTAATATTGACTTACTGCATATGTGAACTGCTTGACCCCATAGGGTTTTAATAATAGCTATTTACTTTCGTATTTTGCAGCGCCTCCGCGACGCGTACGAGACGCAGGTGCGTCGCGGTCAGCCCTCCCATCTGGCCAAGTTTTCGTTCGCCCACGGACTGATCAAGTCGACGAAGGACGACGTCCACCAAGGCATCGCCATACTAGAGCGTACGCTTCCTTTCCCTGTTTCCCTTTATTTACAAAGTTATCACTTTTCTTAAAACGAATACAGTTAGACAGTAATAGCCTGTTGCATCATTCTTGTGAAGTTGCAATTACAAACTTTTTTTTCATTATCAAACTCAAAAAGATGCGTAGAAGTGACTAACTTGCTTTCAGAGCTTCTCCGAGAGAACACGCATGACGTGAGCATGCGAGACTACGTGTACTACCTGGCAGTGGGCCATGCCCGGCTACGAGTCAGTTTGCGATACTTTCCTTTGTGGATTACGGTAGTACGTCAGACTTTTTCATGGGCATAGTAGGCGAATGTCACTAGCGTATTGGGTACGCTATCAATGCACATAGGCTTTTGCCTTGGTGAGTCGGGTAGTAAACTACACGCGCATTTCGAAATGTTACCTGCACTGTAAAGTGTCATGATTGCTCCAGCCTTGTGAGCCTTATCGAAGTAGCTATTGCTAGCGCACCAGCCTATAGCCTACCTTTAATTATTACTGCTGATTCTCACTGTATCATAATCATTCTGCAGATTGTTGTTGTAGTGTTTTCCGTTCTACCGTAATCCTCATTATTCCGTTCAGGACTACGACCGTGCCATATCGTACGTCGACTCTCTGATACGGGCGGAAGCCGGCAATCGACAGGCGGTGAATCTGAAGGAACTCATCCAGAAGAAGATGCGAAACGGTATGATTCACGGTAGTTATGCGGATTTTGAGATACAGTATTAAGTACAGCGTAGATTACTTGGCTAGTCTACGCTTTCCTCGTACGCTCTAGATTAAAGCACGCGAATCGATATCGATAGCCGGCTTGTGGTAGTTCTTCTGCCTAGTGTCAATGCTCTCCTTTCTCTCCGTAGATGGGCACGGCTGCAGGTACCGTGGTTGGCTGGCTTACTGCACAAATTTTCTACGTATTGGGTAGCCTGCTGCAGAAAAAAAATATCTTGACTAAAATTCTAGATCTTTATGTATGGGAGGGCCACTGCAGTTATCTGCGAGCAAATTCTCCCCAGTTCATGTTACTTTCTTGCAGAGGGACTCCTTGGAATGGCGATTCTCGGAGGGGGCGGAGCCCTGATCGTAGGTGGTCTAGCGGCCCTGCTCCTGGCAGCGAAGCGCAACTAACCATCCGACTACACTCTAGTTTGATCTTTGATTTTTGAACTTTCTATTTAACGGCACCACTTAGGCCCGTTTTATACACTTCGTAGTGCATTCCCCATCCTTCCCCCCCTCAGTCTGGCACAACGAGTTTTGTACATAGTTGAGTACGGTATGCCAATTCTTATTCAGTCCAAGTATTAGCCGCCCAGCCGATAGGACTAGTTTTCACTTTTACTTACGATTACGAGATTTGTAAGAATAGTAAAAGTGGGCCGGTCGTGAGATGTTGACTATCTTATGGAAACGGACCAAATTCTCGGTTACGTTTCATATTGATTTAAAGGAGGCTTTTGCCTTTAGACTCTAAAGAGTTTCGAGGCAGCTCCCTGAATCATAACCATGAAAATGGCCCGTTTCCGGTCCCGTAATCATCTGCCATACTCTATTGGGATTTGCTTCCTCTTTTTATACTATTCTTACAGATAGGCAGAGGTCGAACATATTTATGCTATCTATCTATTCTATGTGGTGAGAACTATTGTGAGAGGTGAACAATGTGTGTTATGTACGGTGTCTGCTCGAATGAAATACTTTAACGTGTTTGTAGAGCTGCCGACACAGCGGATTTGGGCTTCACAATGTTTACTTATTGTTAGCGGTTGGGATGAGAGTCTTTTCAGTGGGTGAAAGGATTCAATAATTTTTCGAACAATTTTCCGATAAGCAGTGAAATCTGCTTCATTATGATTCACATTCGCTAGAAACGAATGGTAATCTGCATTACAACTCGGGGTGAAGCACGACTTTGAGAAGATAGCATATCTCTAGTGAGCTGCCCACCATTTCCCTTCCCTCTCGTGTCCCCCTTGTCCCGAACCTCAACTCCCCCTCCCCCCCCCCTCCCCTCCTCCATTCTCCTCATTAATCCCCTTTGCTCTCGTCCTATGCGGTTCCTTCTCCTCTTCTCTCTCGCCTGCCATTCTCTGGGCGATGACGACGAAGGCTATACTCAGCAGGTAAGCTTGGATGCAGTAACCTACCGTAATACGTACAGGAGGAAATCTTGTGCGCCTCGGTTAACAGTTGATTAGGTTCGTATTTAGCCATGGAATGTGGAGCAATCTATCGTATCTCCAATGGAGATTCTGGAGACATACGAAACGCCCATATCGGACGTTTGCGATTCTCCATGAGAAATGCTACAGTACCTTTTGTACATCATCCCGAAGTCCTCATTGTGTTTACTTATGGGATTGTATCTGCGCCATCTCAAATGTTCACACTCTCTAGCCTCCTACACTCCCATTGTGTATAAGCCATCGCATTTGAAATAATCTTTTTAGTAAAAAAAGATAAATCAAAGAATGGGGCAATATCATTAGGAAAATTATCTATCTTTAAAGGGACATGGAAGTGATTTTCAAGTGAAGCTTATATGAAAGATTTTGTCATATAAAACCAAAACCAAGTATAAAACCAAAAGGAAAAAAATTATAAAAATTAATAGTATTCGAGAATTGATTTTTTGAAATTTCGCCCAATGACGACGCTACTGTGTTTAGCGAAGAGAATTAAGCCAAAAGCGACATTCTTCTCAACGACGGAAGCCCGGAACGAAAAAAGGAAACATGCGATTTTCGAATTTTTTCTTCGATTTTTTATTGTCACTATGTTTTTCCTCACATTTTGAAACCCTAGAATAATTTTCATCGAATTTTAAGACTTTTGGTTACAGGCTGCTTGCTCCCTTTAAAAGATTTGGTGAATGTTGGTTGTCAGGCAAAGCAGTCCCTACAAGACAGTGAGAAGCAGAGAATAGATTCCAGTAATTCGGATATATGCTCGGTAAGAAACTATCAATGATTTTCGGACGGAACCTTGTCACCAATAGATAATATGTCATTCCCAGGTCATCAGTTGTTTATTCTAATATTCCAATGAGCGAGCATTGTCCTTCAGCTCCATGAAGTTAAACCGCTCGCAACCATCGGTTCCGTGCCGTCGTACGCGCAAATGTTCGTGCTGGATCTGAGCGCTCCGGGCAACACTGTAAGTTGGGAGTGGCAAAAAACATATGCTTCTTTTTCTTGCCAGTGTACAGAGAGAGTCGAACCCGCACCTTTTCATGATTCTCTTTTGCCACATCTTCAATAGCAAAAGGCGCGGCAGAAGGAGGATAATATTAGGGACAAAATGGTTTCCGTGCGAGAGTTGCTACCGTAATCAGGGATATTCCAGACGGAGCAGCTGGCCAATGTGTACACGTACGCGGCATGTCTCTACGCGAATCAGCTGAACCACATGCGGGTCGGCCTATCGCTACTAAGCACATCTACCGTAAGCACCGCATCGTTTTGAGGGGCACGTTAGCATCTGCCCTACATTCTAAGGCGGCACACAATAAGAGCATACGGTAGCCAAAAATGTAACCGTACATATTTTGATTTCCCTAAGGGCAAGACTAACACATTACGGCATGACCTATTGGGCTTGAAACGCACTGTACTTTTGCAAAATTCTACACATCCCATAGTAGATACAGAGTAGATACTTTGACCTACTCCGAACACCACGCCTGAATTTTTCATATAACTCTCTATGCTTTCTTGCAACGCGATTTCTCACAGAAAATCGTCTCTTGCACTTTGCTGGTTCGAGACGCTATGGTACTCTAACAATCGTCGCGAGACCCAAAGAACCTCCGTTGTAGATTTACCACGTCGATCCGAGCTTCCGTGACCTGACCGAGCTTATCGGCAAGCTGTCGGACACGGACGATTTCACCGATGAAGGCGCGAAATTTGAATTTGAATTTTGGCGGGAATTCAAAACGCGATTTTCAGATTTGCCCGTGATGACGCTGTGCGAACGCGCGCAGTCACTGGCCGCTCTCGTGCGGTCGTTCATCGGTTTATCCGAATTCATCTATCGATTTCTCATTCTCGAGGACAGAAGAAAGGGAATGGGTAAGTTGAGAAAAATTGTCCGTAAGTTTTCGTCATGAAAGAGCGTCATGACATGTGCCCATGAAGACAGGCCACAAAGGAATTCTGTTTACTGCCGGAAATTTTCGTCAACAATGCCTACGAGGGACTTTTCAAATAACAGTGCAATGCAATATTTTGCAGCCGATCGCATGGCTTACGACTGCGATATGACGCTGGAGTTCAGCAAGGTTCGCGCTTCGGAAAAGCCCTCACAATCTATTTTTTCGCCGTTTCTTCATAAACCTGCTTTCAGTACGTTTACCTGTACGACCTCAAACCGGAGCAGAACCATCTGGACATTTTCGTTTGGGGAAAGTGAGTATAGCATAATAGCTCAACGGGGCAATACGCTATGAGAAACGAAATCATTTACAATATATATATATATATATATATATATATATATATATATATATATATATATATATATATATATATATATATATATATATATATATATATATATATATATATATATATATATATATATATATATATATATATATATATATATATATATATATATATATATATATATATATATATACTGATTGTTAGTTGTAATGTGTAGACGGATGAAAGCATACGATGAAGTATCAATCGTCAATTTTAATAAAAAAATAAAATCACATCTGAATGAAATATTTTATTTAGGAATGAGTCGGACAACGGTATTCGTGAGATCAACGCGCCGGTCATGTACGTGCCGGACTTGACGAATATGACAGGTATGGAATGATCTATCTAGGTACAAGATGTTTACTATCACGATACTGCCAAACAAATAGACATCTGGAGACATGGCAAAATGAACAAAGGAATAACGTTATTTGCAAATTGCAGACGTCGGGATCCAATGGGAACGGTACATCAACTGGCTGACCACTCACGGGGACTGGGGAAATGAGGCCGTTAAGAGGGTGGGCCGACGAATTAGGGTTCTCCTCTTCATTCTTCATTTCGAGTCATTGCATTGCGATAAAGGGCAAACACGAATGGTTGAAAGTACGCTTGTTGAGAGTAATCTGCACATTGCAGTACATACAAGAGAACGAGAAGGAGTGGGCGGAGCTGAAGAGGACATTAACCACTACAAGTCCGCCAGGTAGATTAGCAAGACTATCTCTGTGATCTTTGATCTTTGATCTTTGACCTGCATAAAATGACAGTTCTCTTTCAGTTAGACGCAAAGCGGTCAGATCGTATCCCCTCGGTGAGGATAATGCTACCGCGGCGAGCGAGCCACTCACCTTCTGGAACGAGACCGATTACGTCGAGCCAGAACCCGAGGAGAGGTGATCTTTGAACTCTAGAAGCTTGACTTTTATCTTTAGAGGCTGATCTTTGATCTCTAAGTAATGCTCTTTGATCAGCAGGAGCAATGATCGGTGGATAATCCTCAGCATCTGCCTTGCGGTTCTCCTTCTGCTCATCGTAATCTTGCTGATTTGCTGCCTATGCCAGCGAAAACAGGTTTGAATTGGCGCCTTTTCACGACTTTGGCGGGAAATTCAAATTAGCTTTTCAGTATGCCGCCTACAAAGTGGTTGGGGAGGAGACCGCGATTCCGGAGCACAATCCGCTTGAGTAAGTTCAAAAGTTTTTTAAATAATTTCAAAAGAAATAAATAGTAATAAATAACGGAAATAATATTGTCACACACGGTTTTAGATGGCATTTCAGAATGCACACCTGCAGCGACGTATCAGAGTCGCGTCCTTTGCTCTTGCGGAATAAGGTAGAAATTGCAAAGTCAGTTCTAGAAATCTCAAGCAAAATAATATTTTAGACTGATACATCGTCTTCCAATATCACCACGCACGAGCATGCCGATCCATTCGACCCTTACACGCCGATCAGATAAGATATACAAAAAATATTGTTTATTATATTATATATTTATATTTTTTCATTATTGGCGCCAAATTCAAATGCAAATGTTTGATGTGCAGGCCCGACACACCACTTGTGGTCCGCAGCGCGCTCGACGTCACGGTAACGGAAATGCCTACTCCACTCGGGGGCATACCCGATCCCATGGTATGGTATCGATGTTAGATAGTGCGGGAGATGTAAAGCCATGTTATGGCCCATTTATATGCAAAGTTGAATAGCAAAGTCAATGTCAAGCATTGTTCTTGTGAAAATTTATGTGAATATGTAAATAGGGTCAATTTCAGTCGGCCCCTCGAACGCCCAAAGGCCCACTTCCTCAATTGTCAAGTTGAAAGAAGATGCGATAGGATTACTCCAGTGTCTATCTGTCTGTCCCTATCCCCGTGTCTGTCTGTCCGTGGTTTTCTCACGAACGACTGTGCATCTGACTATTGATAAACCGAATCAAAAATTTTGAAGATTCCAAAATAATATGTGCAATATATTTGTTCTTCTATTTCCTGTCAAGCATTTGGTGTTGCGAATGTCGACATTCTCGGAAAACTAATCGTAATGTCACCGAGGACATTTGTGATCTAGAAATTGAAGAAAATTTATTTAAAGGAGCCGTACCACGAGTTTCCGACCATATTGGCTCTTTACGTCATTCAGTAGATCTAATCATCCTGATCGGGTATTCCGAGTTTTATGCGATTTCATTCACTCTACGCGGAGTAGTGAAGGTGCAAATAGCAACGCGCTTTTCCCAAAATCGGATATATTAGCCGACTGAGAAGAGATACAGCTCTGATTTATTGACAAAATGATTTTTTGCATTGTTCTGATCATTTTAGTAAAAAGAACGATCGGAAAAGATGGGCGGAAAGGCCTAAATTGATATATCAGGGTAGCGCACAGTGTTCTGACAGCAGTGAAAATGTTAAGCGAACGAGATGCCGAAAAATAACCCTGATTTCGGTAGGAATTCTCGCACGGAAAACACCGTATCCTAAGCATTTTGGCTCGTTCGCTTAACTTTTAGAACACTGTGAGCGCGGGAATTCACACAACGTCTGGTTGCGTAGAATAGATTCGTATGCAAATTAAGAGAGTGGAGGCGAGAGAGCATGTAAATTGGAGAGACGCAGAGACATTCGCAATTTCGGAACGCAGAGTGGTAAAACGTCGTGAATTCAAATCCTACCGTACTCGTGGGCCGGCTCCTTTAAAGAAGGACAACTGTAAGCTAATCACGATAGGCTAAATTACATAGCGAGAGAGCGAAGGGGATAGAAGGGAAACTAATCGATTCGATCAGGATCGCGCAGGAATTCAAACTCGGTGGAGTCCTCTAAACATTCTGCCATTTTACACCTTTCCAATGAAAAGTTTCCATTCTTCCCTCCCTAGGTAGCCAAAACGAATAGCATATAAAAGTATAAGAGCAAGAAAGAATGAAGATAAGTGGAGATAAAGGCATGCAAATATATTCGTCTTTCCCATTCTTCCTCATTTACCTCTTCGGATCTCGTCCTATGCGGTTCCTCCTCCTTTTTTCTCTCATCTACCTCGCTCTATGTGAGGAAGACCAAACGGATCTCAAGGTGAGCTAACAATTATAAGCAATTATACGATCGCTCATCATTGACAACCGGTGCAGCAATATTTATTGTTTGTCGCATAATAATTAGAATATTACCTATCAATACTACTATATAGAGCGCTAAACGTCTGTGTGACCAAGCAAAGAACGCTCAACCTAGAGTTCAAAGAACGTTCCATCCGTCACTGTAAGGCTTCAATTTTGATTGAGGCCACAATTTTGATTGAGGCTATGACTGTCCTTCGCCGTCTACAAAAGCGGGACGAAGCGATTCGATCAAATATTCAGCAAGGAGATCTGAGTGCCGCCTGCAAAGTATGCCTTTCCTTATAAGGAACAGAGATCTGTAGTGTAGATTGGGGCTGTCGAATAATTCTTTGCATATCTCACTCTCTTCATTCTCTTCATAAATATATTATTTTTATCCATCGCTAAAGGAATGAAACATAAATAAATAGTGACCAAGACGACTTGATTGCTAGCAGGGAAGTGTGTGGGGGCACTGTCCATAATTTTCCCATATACATATTCCCACATTATTTACCGTAATGTGCGAATGTGAACTTTTCGGCATCTGATATAATTTTTCAGACAATCTACAAAGAGTGAACACATTCAGCAGTCCTGGCTCCTTCTTTATATTAACTATTGTCTGGATGAATTGCATCTCCGTTCAGAGCTTATCGGTTCCGAGTATAGAGGCCCTTCGAAGCGTCAAAGAGTACGTGCAGACGCTCGTTTTGGACCTGACCGCTCCGATCAACATTGTACGTTTCCTATGATTACCCTAGTTACCTAGTTGTGGGTTTGTAAAGCACCGCATTTTCCGAGTTTCTAGTGCTTTATGGTTTGTTCCCAGCAAATAAAGAATCTCGTTGCAGACGTACGGCCTGAGTGCGGTGTACATCTACGCCTCGTGTAGCTTTGATGGGGAACAGAACCACGTGAAGATCGGACTGGCTGAGCTGCTCACGACGACTGTAAGATATAGATGTTCCAAGTTACGAGCGGGTTCATATATTCTCCTCGAAATTCCGCCATTGGCACTAGTCAAATATTCTTATGTTGTTTTCAAGTATTTTACTGAACAATATTTAACTGCATTCAACAATGTACGCATAGGACAAGACTCAATTCATTTCTAGTTGTACAAAGTGGAGCCGAGTGTCCGCGACATGAATGAGCTGGTGGGAAAGCTGTCTGATGCCGAGGAACTCGTCAACTATGGTGACGAAATGCAAATTGGAATTTTGCGGGAAATTCAAACTTGATTTTGGCGGGAATCTTTTATTTTTAGAACTGCCCGTGATGTCACTGTGCGACCGAGGCCATGCACTGGCAAATCTCGCCCGTCAGTTCAAAGATCTGTCTCATTTGCCCAAGCGATTTCTCGTTCTGGAGGACAGACAAAAGGGAACCGGTATGAGGAAACTAAATAGAAGTTGAAATACATTTCTGATGTATTGCACTCTTGCAATAAGCTAAAATTGGTAAAGGAATTCGATTTGGAGAGTGAATTTTAATTATTATATTTTTTGCCTCAGACGCATCATGAAAAAAATGTTCGGGAAGATAAAGTGGTCGTGAAGCTTCATATGTAAATAGACTACGTTTCCTAGACATTGAACAATTATGTGTTAGACGGAATACGTTTGATTTCATGATGTTGTATAAGATTCATTTGGGCTCAGTCGACGTTCTCATTTCGTGTATATTTTCTCCTTCTCCCCCCACTTCAACCACTAGAGGCCACCGTTTCAAACTAATCGTTCCCCTTGCTCGTAGTTCCCATTTCAAGACAACTTTCGTTTTTCGTAATCTCTTTACTTGGAACAAACTACCCGATAACGTATTTGATCTTTCTCCGCTTGTATTTAGGAACTTCCTCTACTCTTTTCTTTCCTCTGTACATAAAAATTGAGCTTTTAGTAAGCGCTCTATGACATTGCCTTGCTATTTAAGTGTGGATAAATCAATCAATCAACAAACGTGGAACGAGGGAAGCGTGAATTTCAAATAGAGATCTGTCCCTATCTATTTTGCAGCCGATCTCATGGGGGACGACTGCGATTTCTCAATGGAATTCAGCAAGGTTGTGTAGTTCGGAAAAGTGTTCACGGTCATTCAGCCTTTTGAACGCAACTTGTAAAACAGAAAATTGGATTTGATGAAAATTGTAATATGTATTTCCAGTATCTTTACCTGTACGATCTGGAGCCAGCGCAATTTCACCTGGACATTATCGTTCTGGGAAGGTGGGAACTGCACGAGAAGAAAGTTTACATTAAAAATACATAAAAAAGGCAAAATTTCCGACTTTTATCATTTAAAACTCTTTTATAGCAATCACTCAGACAACGGTATACGCGAGTTCAACAAGCCTGTCATGCATCTCAACCAGCTCAAGAGCGAAAACGGTAAGGCATAGTAGAATAAACGAATTTTACCGAATTCCGGGTGGGGGGGGGGGGGTGGCGCATTATTTTATGATATTTGTTGTCGAGATCATGTTAGCCATAATCAATAGAGTACGCTCGTAGTTTTGAATGGGAATCAGATCGAATTATAGGTGACTACTCGGAATTCTTGGAGAAACTGCGAAAGTACATCGAGTGGCTGAACGAAGATGGGGACTGGGAAAACGAGGCGGTTAAGAGGGTAACAATGATTTATGTTGCAACTGGGCTACTGTGAGTTGCTATTTATCTATCTATCTGCTTAGTCTAAGGAGACTGGGAACTTCGATACTGGTATTTAGTTGACAGCTTGGATAGTGATGCTAGATAACCATAGTAAATCATAGCCCGAAATGGGGGTGACTGTTTTGCAGTACATCAAAGAGAACGAAGCGGAATGGTCCAAGCTCAAGCCGACCTGGACCACGCCACCACCGGGAAACTGGTCGCAAGGTAGAGTTTGTGCCATTCAGTATCCATCTCGATCATGAACACTTCTTGTGCATGTTCTTCTCATCAATTTACATTGAAAATCTTTATACAAAAAACCTCTCAAAGCACGGGATGGGTGTGTCTTTATTCTGATGTTCTCTTTTAGTCAAAAGACGCCGAACAGCCAAGCCAATTGCTCTTGTGGCCGAGACAACTACAACCCACAACGCGACCACCCTTCCCTCAAACGTCACCGAACCCTATCGCGAACCCGAGGACAGGTGATCTTTAATCTCTAAAAGCTGATTTTAGATCCTTAATCGGAGGACTTTGGTGATCTTTGATCTTCAGGGATAATGAATGGGTTATTCTGGCCGTCTGCCTGAGTGTTCTCCTTCTGCTCATCATTCTGTTGCTTCTCTGCTGCTTGTGCGAGCGAAGACAGGTTTGAATTGGCGCCTTTTCTCGGAATTGGTGGAAAATTCAAATTTGCTTTCAAGCATGCCGCCTACAATGTGACTGGAGAGGAGACCGCGATTCCGGAGCACGATTCCCTGGAGTGAGTCGATAATTACATCTTACACAGTTTCACGATTTGAAGAGATCAAAGATCAAAGAACAAGGATTATAAAAATTGAGTTTTAGATTGCAAACCAACGAGCCTTCGGCCTCTCGTCCTCTGCTTATGCGGAACAGGGTAAGTTATGCGAATTTTAAAACCACTCGTGAACCTTCTAAGATCAAAGACTAGAGATCGAAGATCAACTTATCTTTTCATATCAATGCGCCGGCTTCCAATATCTCACAAGACCACACCGATTCATTCGATCCGTACACGCCGATCAGGTGAGACCCAATTATTTTGGCGCCAAATTCAAGTTCAAATGTTTGATGTGCAGGCCTGACACACCACTTGTGGTCCGCAGCGAGCTCGACGTGACGGTGACGGAAATGCCAACTCCGCTCGGAGGAATTCCCGATCCCATGGTACGGTATCGATATTACGGCGGAGATTTGAATCGCTACCGTAATCTTCCCTGATTGTATGCCAACTGTTCGCTCTACAAAAACGATACCTCCATCTTGAATGTTCTCCTGTATGACGTCTACTCTCTGGCTATGCAAATTAGCCTCATGGTTACGGAATCGATTAATTTTACCATGGCTACCGCTTTTTGTTTCAGTCCCCTCCCAAGACGCCCAACGGCCCGCTTCCTCGGCTTTCGTGTTGAGTGAAGAGAAGACGGGAGAGAGATTACGGTAGCTGTCTGTTTGCCCCTCATCCCCGTGTCTGTCTGTGTGTCTGTCGTTTCCCTGCAACTGACTGCAATACGCAATTGATGAACCGAATCAAGAGTTGTTAGATTCGAAAAGTCTTCTGCACGATACACTACGAAATACAGATGAGAGAGCAGCAAAGTTATTTGTAAGACTTGCTATCGTCAAAAAGATCAGAAATGGACCACCGAAATTTGGGCCACCCGGTCAGCAAAGTTCGCGAATTGGACGAGATTGAAGAGAAAAAGTCGTGAAAGCAATCCATATCTCTACACATCTGGAGCTTGAATAGCAAAACCGATGCTGTACCCGGCGATCCACGAAGCGTGCCGCGGTCGCCCTGCTTAGATGATCCAGGAGCGAAGCAAATAAAAGATCATGCTCAAAACCACAAATAGGTCAAAGTTCAAAGATCATCTTTCAATTTTAGACCAACATATAGGCTTCTAATGTCTCCACACAGGAGCAGCCTAATATACAGGATCCCTACACGATCAAGTGAGAATCTTTTTGGCGCCAAACTCAAATTCAAATGCTTGATGTGCATACGCCGCGCGCTCGACGTCACGGTGACGGAACTGCCAATTCCGCTTGTAGGATCACCCGATCCCTTGGTAAATACAGAAAAAAAACTAAATATCGTACGGCAAGAGTATTTTGACGAAAATGTGACAAAATGTGGCAAAATGTCACATTTTCGACATTTTAATTCTAGCGCGCTCCGCACGCAATTTCGTGAGCTCTGGATGCTTCCATAATTTTTCGACCCTTATTTCCTACTAGCAATCGAAAAGAAGGCTCAAATCAGCGATTTGAGCTTGTATGATGACGGAGACACCTGGGAGGAGAAGAACCGCTCGGCAAGCTGGAGAGGCCTGCGGCCGGAGGAGAAGCCGAGGGGGAGGAGATCTTGGGTAAAATCGAAAATTAGAGGGTCAAGACAATTGTTTCTATGCTTTCTCTCCCCCAAGCTCAGTATCGACATCCCCAATCTATAGCTAGAGGAAAGCCGGCTTTTGGGTTTCGTCCAATGCACCCCCCCCCCCC
>LS928517.1:35675-46636 GCA_900490955.1 Micoletzkya japonica | reverse complement strand
TGAGCCTTTTTCTAGGCATAGAGCGATTACATATCGTCAATTACCCTAGAAAACATAGTATTTATAAAGTATCAAGAATCAGCGTTCATTGTCAGAATACGAATCGTATTCTCGAGAGAAAAGTTCCGTCAGTCGTCTCATTCCTACATCCAACGAGAGAGCGAAGCGGTATGAAGAGAGTGCAGACAAAGTAGGAAGGCAGTTTACTGACGGAACTTTTTCGAATAATAAATGCGATACCCAGTTTCCGTCGATGAGACACGTCTCCGTGTTGAGAAGACCGTGGAAGCCGATGGCAGTCTTGTGCAGATATGACAGGCCCTGAGGGCAGAAATATTACTTGGGGGTTGGTCAAACAGTTCATAAAGTGTATCGTCTACATCACCGCACCCTCCGAGAGAGCATCGATGATAGAGCATTCCATTCGGGTCTTTTTTACTAATATGTTTCGCTGCTTTTGGTGACGAGACGCGTTGCTGTTATGAATGGCGTATGAAGCAATGTATCTACCTCAAAAAGACCCGAAAGGAATGAATGCTCTAATCGACGAATGAAGATATGCACTCTATGAACCTGTTGACCAACCCTACTGACCGGGGGATTATTATTAGTCTAGATGTTTTCTCATACGTCTACTTGGTCGTTTAGTTTTAGCATCCAGAGAAAGGCTACCGTACCCTGACAATATCCCGAATGAAGGCCGACTTGAATGTATTGTCCATGCTAAAGTCGACGTCCGAGATCAGTTCCTGAATTTATCGATTTTATTTTAGACTTTCATAAGTGAAATTAGAACGACAAAACTGTTCTTACATCCAGCGACGCTCTATCAACCAGCATGTTCAGAATGTAGAACTTGTCGATATCGTTGAAGTTGATTCCTGAATTAGAGTCTGTCAAAGATCAAAGATCAAAGATCAAGGATCAAATACAGTACCAATGAGTGGTGCTAGATTGTCGTGGCTGATCCGCTTCAGGTTGCTCAGATAGCGCATATCGTCTCTGAAGGCTGGGTTATGCTTCACTGTGCCTATATAAATCGCAGTCCTGCCTCTGAGCGGTACGTAATAGTCTCATCGTTTGCGCCAATACAACCGTTGAAGGAGATTGGACCCGTGGCCATTATCGTCGCATGCAGTCGTGATACGATAAATAGTGAATGAATGCCGCACTCATTGAAGCGTATCCTCCGGTTCTGCTTGAGGACGATGAACTCCGCCTTCATCGACCCGATCAGGGCGTACGAGATGTTCGTGCGTCGCTTGTTGTTACGCTCCTCTTGCATCGAGCGTCCTTTGCTCTGAACTTATCGATTGCTCATTTGAACTTGACTTTTGGCGGGAAATCGTCGAACCTTGGCGCCCTCGATGATCTTCAGCTGGTCCTTCGCGATGCGCCACGTTAGCCGGTACATCGAGTTTCGCCGTCTGCAGTGTATTACAAGTAGATCTAGTAAAAAGAAAGATAGGAAATTCCATGACTCCGGTCACCAAAGCTAACATGCATGATGCAGCTTGCTAACATATATGCTATACTTGATTTATGTTAGCAGTATGCACGATGCATGTTTACGTGCACAATGCACGCTTTTATTCTGCGCGATACATGTTCACCATTGCACCTTGTGTGTTATCCTTGTTTTGAAGCTTTTCCCATTATTAGCTTTATGCTTGCAAAAGCTTTGAAATATCAGATGATAGCAAGATAAGAAGAACGAGTATCGGCTACAGATGTTATTTCATCGGGGTCTCGGGTCTTGCATGTCTGCTGGAAGCCTTCCAAGACGGGCATGACGGGATCGGTGCTGAACTATTTTTTGCAAGTAAATGATGGAAAGACAGTTTCCTAATGATAGTTAAAATGGCAATCTGATAAGTGAGTGCCAAATCAAACATGACTTTTCCATTATGAAAGAATCTTGCTGCACAAATCCATCAAATATTGACTAGTTCACTACAGCCAACCCAATAAGACTAAGAATGGGCCAGTTTGGAACTTCGATCTAATTTACGAGAAACAAAAGAAACAAAAGACTCATGCACCACCGAGTCAACTTTAGATACTCACCAGTACATCCC
The DNA here is from genome assembly GCA_900490955.1 of Micoletzkya japonica. Lineage (NCBI taxonomy): Eukaryota > Metazoa > Nematoda > Chromadorea > Rhabditida > Diplogasteridae > Micoletzkya > Micoletzkya japonica. Next base: position 44,558 of record LS928517.1, on the reverse strand, counting down.
CTCACATCCGACGTCTTCAGCGCGCCCTTTCCACACAGATCCAGCCACGATTGGCGAGCATCTCCGGCCAAATTCCAATTGACGGGCCTTATCGAAGTCACCCGCACGTATCTACAATGCGGGCAATAGAGCAGGACGAGAAAGGGCTCGTGGAATGAAAGGGTTTGCGGAACAAAGAACCAAGGAAATAAATGAAGATGCGCTATCACCACATACCTTGGACAGCGCGCAATCCGCCTCAGGCGCGTTTTCAGTCGACCGGACTCATTCGGTTCTGCAAAGACGAACAACAAAAGGAATGATAACCATGAAACATACGACAAAAGAGAAATATGTTCAAAACGAACGAGATTACCGCACGCGTATGTACGCGACGCGTCAGAGGTTGTGTCTCTGTGCATGATGGATGTTACCCACTGCGTCATGCAGGTTCAACATTTAGACGTGATCTAAAATCCGGAACACTGCACTATGCACGTTGCACACTTCGATTTATGTTAGCCTTGGCGACCGGAGGAGGAAAGCTAGAAAAACGACGTTGTGTACCCCACGAAGCGTGCTGCGGTCGCCCTGCTTATGTGGACACACACAGCACAGGACGCTCCAACGCACGCCTCGCGGATCGCCTATGCTTTCGCATGAGGCGGCTGTCGTGGCACTACAAACGGAAAATGTTTTTGCAGTGATTTATTAGAAATTGCAAGGGAAGAGCGTCAACGGTTTGCTTGCTCTTTCGTGCATTTATCTATTGCCCTTGAAACATTGTTGGTGTCCTCAAACAACATACGTTGCTTGTACGGTAATAAGCTAGAAACGTACGTTGCACAGATAGCAAAAAATAATATAAAAATGCAAAAAAAATCATGATATTTGAACATCTTTGCTGTTTCTGCTCCTTAGATTCTGCTCCTTAGAATGCCCCATCTTACGTGCCTGTTGTACCAAACCACGATAAAGGCGATCGATAATACGATGACTGCAATGCCCGTGACCAGAAAGACGATCCACATGTAGTTGACCTGAGAGAAGAGTGGTTGGTCTTTAATCTTTGATCTTTGAACTTTAATCTTTGATCTCACCGGAGCACTGTCGATGTCGGTTAGGTCGAGCGAGACGTTGAGGCGCTCGGCCCAGTACTCGGTGTTCGTGTAGGATGCGGTCTGCACAGATCAGTTTTGTCTATTAGATATATTGAAAATTTTTTTGTTTAATTGCAAGTTTCTGCTTACAAAAAGAGCTTTTTTGTAAGCAGAAACTTGAAGCGTGAAACGACATGAACCGAGACTGTTTTTTTCTGGTTGGCGTAAAAGGTCCGTCGGTAAACTCATTGCTACTTCGTCTGGACCCCCTCCTCATACCTCTCCGCATTCTCGTCGGAAATAGGAACGAGGCTACTGTCGCAGCTTTTTCCTCAAGCATACCAGAGACAAGCAGGTAGAAGAGGTGCATGCTTGGGCTTGTGGCGTAAAGTCGATCACCGAAGTGAGGGTCGAGTCGTCCATTCTGAAGGGCAGAAGCTGGTCAAGCCCTCTCAAATAGGCAGAAAGAGCACAGAAGTGAAAGCAATCAATTCAAACAGAATTGCGCAGGGCAATTCTCTGATTTGACTGTGGCACCCGTCCCGTTCTACTTTCCCGAGGGATGGAACAGGCTGGGGAAATGCCACCTAGACAGTTTGAATCGGCTGAAACGTGCCTGTACACGGAGTAGGGCTGCATGAGCGAGAAGCCCCCGTCGAAGTTCATCGTGCCCATACTGTCTGCAATGGTTGAGGGTTTTGACAACTCTCATTCTACATTGCCGAAGGTTATAGCGGGTCTTATAGGTAAGCAGAGCATGCATTCGGGTCGTTCTAAAGCAGTCGCTTCACGACAACCATCTCATTATGAGTTGCTCATGAAGCAAAACTATCTATCGAACGGGTCCGATCAGACCGACAGATTGCGGTGTAGCGTGAAAGGATGAAGAGACGCAGACGAAAAGGCAACTTTCAGCCACTAATAGCTAACTAACTAACTGCTGAAGCTGGCTCTGCTGAAGAGCGTTCCGTAGTTCACTCCAGGATTCGTGTTCTTCGTTGTTCCCCAACAGTAGCTGTAGCACGCATCGTAAGCCGTACGGTATTCGTAGTAGAGGGACTGCAAGGGACGAGACGGTCGTTTAGATTAGAGAGAAATAGGCTCTTTTGATGGATATCTTCCGAATGGTATTTATGGTGTTGCCCAGTTCTCCGGTCTTCTGGCGGAACACCGCTGGCGTACCGGAGCACCAGCGGTGCTCCGGAAGTAGTACGAAATTGACATTTTTGTCGGAACACCAGTGGCGCTCCTTCCGTACTACTCGAAATGTTCGTTGACTGTGACATATATATGTATATATATTACAGATTATCATTCACAATGCATTATGTGCCTTATCTCGATTGTTNTGAGCCTTTTTCTAGGCATAGAGCGATTACATATCGTCAATTACCCTAGAAAACATAGTATTTATAAAGTATCAAGAATCAGCGTTCATTGTCAGAATACGAATCGTATTCTCGAGAGAAAAGTTCCGTCAGTCGTCTCATTCCTACATCCAACGAGAGAGCGAAGCGGTATGAAGAGAGTGCAGACAAAGTAGGAAGGAAGTTTACTGACGGAACTTTTTCGAATAATAAATGCGATACCCAGTTTCCGTCGATGAGACACGTCTCCGTGTTGAGAAGACCGTGGAAGCCGATGGCAGTCTTGTGCAGATATGACAGGCCCTGAGGGCAGAAATATTACTTGGGGGTTGGTCAAACAGTTCATAAAGTGTATCGTCTACATCACCGCACCCTCCGAGAGAGCATCGATGATAGAGCATTCCATTCGGGTCTTTTTGACTAATATGTTTCGCTGCTTTTGGTGACGAGACGCGTTGCTGTTATGAATGGCGTATGAAGCAATGTATCTACCTCAAAAAGGCCAGAAAGGAATGAGTGCTCTAATCGACGAATGAAGATATGCACTCTATGAACCTGTTGACCAACCCCACTGACCGGGGGATTATTATTAGTCTAGATGTTTTCTCATACGTCTACTTGGTCGTTTAGTTTTAGCATCCAGAGAAAGGCTACCGTACCCTGACGATATCCCGAATGAAGGCCGACTTGAATGTATTGTCCATGCTAAAGTCGACGTCCGAGATCAGTTCCTGAATTTATCGATTTTATTTTAGACTTTCGTAAGTGAAATTAGAACGACAAAACTGTTCTTACATCCAGCGACGCTCTATCAACCAGCATGTTCAGAATGTAGAACTTGTCGATATCGTTGAAGTTGATTCCTGAATTAGAGTCTGTCAAAGATCAAAGATCAAAGATCAAAGATCAAATACAGTACCAATGAGTGGTGCTAGATTGTCGTGGCTGATCCGCTTCAGGTTGCTCAGATAGCGCATATCGTCTCTGAAGGCTGGGTTATGCTTCACTGTACCTATATAAATCGCAGTCCTGCCTCTGAGCGGTACGAAATAGTCTCATCGTTTGCGCCAATACAACCGTTGAAGGAGATTGGACCCGTGGCCATTCTCGTCGCATGCAGTCGTGATACGATAAATAGTGAATGAATGCCGCACTCATTGAAGCGTATCCTCCGGTTCTGCTTGAGGACGATGAACTCCGCCTTCATCGACCCGATCAAGGCGTACGAGATATTCGTGCGTCGCTTGTTGTTACGCTCCTCTTGCATCGAGCGTCCTTTGCTCTGAACTTATCGATTGCTCATTTGAACTTTACTTTTGGCGGGAAATCGTCGAACCTTGGCGCCCTCGATGATCTTCAGCTGGTCCTTCGCGATGCGCCACGTTAGCCGGTACATCGAGTTTCGCCGTCTGCAGTGTGTTACAAGTAGATCTAGTAAAAAGAAAGATAGGAAATTCCATGACTCCGGTCACCAAAGCTAACATGCATGATGCAGCTTGCTAACATATATGCTATACTTGATTTATGTTAGCAGTATGCACGATGCATGTTTACGTGCACAATGCACGCTTTTATTCTGCGCGATACATGTTCACCATTGCACCATGTGTGTTATCCTTGTTTTGAAGCTTTTCCCATTATTAGCTTTATGCTTGCAAAAGCTTTGAAATATCAGATGATAGCAAGATAAGAAGAACGAGTATCGGCTACAGATGTTATTTCATCGGGGTCTCGGGTCTTGCATGTCTGCTGGAAGCCTTCCAAGACGGGCATGACGGGATCGGTGCTGAACTATTTTTTGCAAGTAAATGATGGAAAGACAGTTTCCTAATGATAGTTAAAATGGCAATCTGATAAGTGAGTGCCAAATCAAACATGCTTTTTCCATTATGAAAGAATCTTGCTGCACAAATCCAAAAAAAATTTCAAATATTAACTAGTTCACTACAGCCAACCCAATAAGACTAAGAATGGGCCAGTTTGGAATTTCGATCTAATTTACGAGAAACAAAAGAAACAAAAGACTCATGCACCACCGAGTCAACTCTAGATACTCACCAGTACATCCCCTCACATCCGACGTCTTCAGCGCGCCCTTTCCACACAGATCCAGCCGCGATTGGCGAGCATCTTCGGCCAAATTCCAATTGACGGGCCTTATCGAAGTCACCCGCATGTATCTACAATGCGGGCAATAGAGTAGGACGAGAAAGGGCCTCGTGGAATGAAAGGGTTGGCGGAACAGAGAACCAAGGAAATAAATGAAGATGCGCTATCACCACATACCTTGGACAGCTCGCAATCCGCCTCAGGCGCGTTTTCAGTCGACCGGACTCATTCGGTTCTGCAAAGACGAACAACAAAAGGAATGATAACCATGAAACATGTGACAAAACAGAAATATGTTCAAAAAACGAACGAGATGACCGCACGCGTATGTACGCGACGCGTCAGAGGTTGTGTCTCTGTGCATGATGGAAGTTACCCATTGCGTCATGCAGGTTCAACATTTAGACATGATAAAATCCGGAACACTGCACTATGCACGTTGCACACTTCGATTTATGTTAGCCTTGGCGACCGGAGGAGGAAAGCTAGAAAAACGACGTTGTGTACCCCACGAAGCGTGCTGCGGTCGCCCTGCTTATGTGGACACACACAGCACAGGACGCTCCAACGCACGCCTCGCGGATCGCCTATGCTTTCGCATGAGGCGGCTGTCGTGGCACTACAGACGGAAAATGTTTTTGCAGTGATTTATTAGAAATTGCAAGGGAAGAGCGTCAACGGTTTGCTTGCTCTTTCGTGCATTCATCTATTGCCCTTGAAACATTGTTGGTGTCCTCAAACAACATACGTTGCTTGTACGGTAATAAGCTAGAAACGTACGTTGCACAGATAACAAAAAAATAATATAAAAATGCAAAAAAAATCATGATATTTGAACATCTTTGCTGTTTCTGCTCCTTAGATTCTGCTTCTTAGAATGCCCCATCTTACGTGCCTGTTGTACCAAACCACGATAAAGGCGATCGATAATACGATGACTGCAATGCCCGTGACCAGGAAGACGATCCACATGTAGTTGACCTGAAGAGTGGTTGGTCTTTAATCTTTGATCTTTGAACTTTAATCTTTGATCTCACCGGAGCACTGTCGATGTCGGTTAGGTCGAGCGAGACGTTGAGGCGCTCGGCCCAGTACTCGGTGTTCGTGTAGGAGGCGGTCTGCACAGATCAGTTTTGTCTATTAGATATATTGAAAATTTTTTTGTTTAATTGCAAGTTTCTGCTTACATAAAGAGCTTTTTTTGTAAGCAGAAACTTGAAGCGTGAAACGACATAAACCGAGAGTGTTTTTTCTGGTTGGCGTAAAAGGTCCGTCGGTAAACTCATTGCTACTTCGTCTGGACACCCTCCTCATACCTCTCCGCATTCTCGTCGGAAATAGGAACGAGGCTACTGTCGCAGCTTTTACCTCAAGCATACCAGAGACAAGCAGGTAGAAGAGGTGCATGCTTGGGCTTGTGGCGTAAAGTCGATCACCGAAGTGAGGGTCGAGTCGTCCATTCTGAAGGGCAGAAGCTGGTCAAGCCCTCTCAAATAGAAAGAGCACAGAAGTGAAAGCAATCAATTCAAACAGAATTCGCAGGGCAATTCTCTGATTTGACTGTGGCACCCGTCCCGTTCTACTTTCCCGTGGGATGGAACAGGCTGGGGAAATGCCACCTAGACAGTTTGAATCGGCTGAAACGTGCCTGTACACGGAGTAGGGCTGCATGAGCGAGAAGCCCCCGTCGAAGTTCATCGTGCCCATACTGTCTGCAATGGTTGAGGGTTTTGACAACTCTCATTCTACATTGCCAAAGGTTATAGCGGGTCTTATAGGTAAGCAGAGCATGCATTCGGGTCGTTCTAAAGCAGTCGCTTCACGACAACGATCTCATTATGAGTTGCTCATGAAGCAAAACTATCTATCGAACGGGTCCGATCAGACCGACAGATTGCGGTGTAGCGTGAAAGGATGAAGAGACGCAGACGAAAAGGCAACTTTCAGCCACTAATAGCTAACTAACTAACTGCTGAAGCTGGCTCTGCTGAAGAGCGTTCCGTAGTTCACTCCAGGATTCGTGTTCTTCGTTGTTCCCCAACAGTAGCTGTAGCACGCATCGTAAGCCGTACGGTATTCGTAGTAGAGGGACTGCAAGGGACGAGATGGTCGTTTAGATTAGAGAGAAATAGGCTCTTTTGATGGATATCTTCCGAATGGTATTTATGGTGTTGCCCAGTGTAGGTACCTACATAGATTAGGCTTTACTTTCCGACCCCCCCCCCCCGTTGGCTACCTTCTATCACTTTCTCTCAAAAGTGGAAATAAAAGCAAATTGTTTTCATGCAAATGCCTCCGCCTACCTGGTCATAGCTGTCGTTCAGGATGGCCTTGAGTGCGGTGACGCGTTGCGTTGTTTGGTTGTGCTCCGGGACCAGCTGAACGAGAGAGTATACACGGAGATATGATTGACGGAAAAGTTCCGTCAGTAAACTCATTCCTACTTTGCCTCGACCCTCTTCATACCGCTCTCTCGTCGGAAGTAGAAATGAGACGACGGACGGAACATTTTCGTCAACCATATGTGCGGTTGACGAAATTGTTCCGTCAATTAATTCCATTTCTAATTAATCCTTGCTCGGTGCAATGGATATACGAATTCGATAATAATATTATATATTATATATTATCCACTTCTCCTTTTCAGTCTATCGATATGTCTATCGACTTGTGTCTATCTACAGCCCGTTTCTCAACTCACAATGATGGCCTGTGCCGATGAGAAGGCGCCCGTGTCCGAAATGCACTCCTCTACCGTACTGCGGCACACCACGAGTACGGTATTCCCCTGAGGAGTGCGGTAGCCTTCTATTTTCGTCATTTTTACCCCTTATATTAGAGATTCATTCAATATCTGTTGCAAGGCTAAATGCTACCGGTGAAACATACGTAGTCGACCAAGTCCTTGGCCTGAATTTGGTTCAGTGCGTTGCTCACACTGCTAAAGTCGTCGGTGACGATGACAACTGAAAGTTGGTGCTTTGAGTTTTGTAGTTTGTAGTTTGTGCTTCGTAGTTTGCTCTCACGCTTCTGCTCGGCACTTCGGATCGTGTTCATCGGTCCGGCGGACATCTGCGCCGTTGTGAAAGCGAAGTTAGTGGAGATGGACAGGCCCTCAAAGATATTTTAGACCCTTAGCTTGTTGGTACGGTTGAGCAAAGTGTTCCGTCAGTCGTCTCCTTTCTATTTACGACGCGAAAGCGAATTGGCATGAAGAGGGTCCAGAGGAAATAGTAATGAGTTTACTGACGGAACTGTTTTTGTCAAAAAAGTGGCATCGATCTCTTCCTTCCCTTACCGTATTACTGGCGTAGAATGCTTGAATAGCGTCGGCGATACTCTGTTGGTCGCCGCCCTCCACTAGGTACGGACCCACCAGCACCGCCTGAGGGGGCATTTATGATAATTAAAGATAAACATAAATAATATTTTTATTAATAATGTTTCACAGGCATAAAGTGGAGAATTGAGAGAAAATCAACAAACCGCCGTGACGCCGATCAACGATGCAACTTGCTGTATGGCCAGGCCGAGGGCGGGAATACTGGCACCCGAGACTTGCAGGACGTTCGGGAACATCTGCGAGGGATCAAAGATCAAAGATCAAAGATCAAAGGTCAAGCTGACCGTCAGATCGACAAGTTCCGCATTGGCGATGACGCGCGTGATGACGGGAGTGGCGAAGAAATAGGAGAGACGGGCAATCTGGATGGAGGTATGTTATTGGTTATTGGTTGTTATCTTATATGTTATGGGCGAAGAAGTTCCGTCGCCAAAGACAGCTAAATGATGCGATCTAGGTAGGGTTTTATAGAAACGCATAAGGGTGTGCTAATGCTGCCAGTTGGACGTTCTCTGAACTCCTTGGAAATACAAAAAAAAACAACGTACCTCTTCCATCTCATCAGCGCAGGTTGGCGCGATGAACGCGTCTGCCTGCAGTATTAAACATACCGTCAAGCTAGTAAATTGTGGGCCGTGTTTGAAACACTTGAAACAAGGCCATATCTCGGCTGGGAAAGGTCGTACAGAGTTCTGGTTGGAATTTATGGAATTCTCAGGACGAAATCTACTTGTGTATCAAGTTTGGTGATGATTAGACAACCTTAAACCGGTTAAAACTGCTCTTCCGCGCGATTAATCCCCCTCGGCGACCGGTCAGCGACCGTCGAAAGTTCGGCATTAATTGGGCAACGGGGTCGCGAACTTTCCCATGTATAAGCATAGGAGTTCGCAGTTATTTCCGACTTCCCCCCGAAAGGTCGCCGACCGGCCGCCGACCAAAATAGGTGAAAGATCGGTGACCGGTTAGAGAGAGGCGAGAGAGC
>LS924595.1:217169-243275 GCA_900490955.1 Micoletzkya japonica | reverse complement strand
GCGGACGCCATTCCAAGCGCTTACGCACCAACAGCTCAACAGCTGAAGAAGGCTGCTGACGAAGCTCGACCGATTCTCGCCGCCGCGCCTGCAATGGATCCCGCTGTGCGAAGCCTCTCGAACACGCTCAACACTGCCGACAGTCTTGTGCCGCTGCTCGAAGACCGTGACAAGAACTGGAACGACTTCGTAGCTGCAAAGGACTCCGCCGATGGTGCTCTTGATACATTCCGCGATCGACTTTCGACGAAACAACAAGACAGCCCGTCCCTGTCCTTGGATGAAGCCCAAGCTCTGCTTGAACAACTCAAGGTAGCCTAGCATATTTTTCAGAGAGTTTCACAGAATACTTAGTATTTATGCAATATTCATATGTCTCTTTCAGGAGATGGCTTTCGCCCTCAGCGATCTAAAAGATCGCACTGAGAACCTGGACAGGATGAGCGAGACGTTGGCACCGCTCTCGCAGCCCCAACAGGACACGCGATTCTTCGAAGTTGACATCGAAGGACTTCAGAATAACTACGACGTAAGTACAGTAATACTCTGCAATACTAGCGTATCCTCACTAATCCGATTGCAGAACACTCTACAACGACTGAGCTCGGAAATCGCAGAAGAAGAAGAACTGGCTCGAACTGAACAACTGCTATCCGAGCAGGTGAATGATTTTTAAAAAAACGAGAAATGCCTCAGATATAGATCTAATCGTTTAATAATGTATTTGTTACTATTTAAGATCATGAACGTTTCAGATTGCCAAGTGTAAGGAGGCGATCATCTGCAACGACGAAACCGGCGAACAATCTCTCAACCAAGTAAGTTATCAGCGCAGGTTCTTTGGATGCAATGCTTTATCACGGCTCCTCATATAAGTCGCTCCTTATCTTGGAGTTAAATATTATCATATTTTACAGGCAACGCGCTCGCTGCTCGATGACATCAACGCGCATCTCCAGAATGCCATCGAGACGGCAGCGCGCAAGCGCCGACGCTACCTCAATCCCATCGTCATCGAGGACCTCAGGAAGCTCGCTGACGAGGTATGCGCATATCCTTATGTAGGACACGCTTTATTACAATAATAATAATAATAATAATAATAATAACAATAATAATAATAATAATAATAATATTTATGCGATTTCACAGAGAAATGCGAGAACAAAGAGAAAAGAGAAAAAGGAGCAGTGAGGGAAAGAAAGACTACCTAGATGGACTACTAACAATAAGCACGTTAATTACGTAGTTGATAAACGGTCAGCGTTAAAGGCTCTGGCTGAACGCATGAAAAAGCTATTTGTTCTCTTACATGAATATGCAAGCATGAAACCGGGCCCTCTGAACCTAGTAGCCCGAATATTGTAGTTATGACTTTTTTATTAGATAGCCGTGTTTTGCCATAAACAAGATTTGTGCAGGATTTTGGAATCAATCTTTTTTGCAAGCATGTATATATCACACCCCCGTGCAAACAGCCATGTTGTTCGGTCATATGGGCAGAGGGGAGAGAGGGTGAGCCGTCTCGTGGTGCTCGCTTCCCTCTCGCACCATACATTCAATCGCATCTGTTCGCTCTCCCCCCCCCCTCCCCTCTTCCAACTCCGCTCGGGTCATTCACCCGCGCTTTTTGCTCTCAGGTCGCCGCACTCTCGCAGCTGCCAGCCTGCAGTGAAGAGGAAGAAGAGGCAGCAGACGACCGAGAAGAAGAAGAAGCCCAACTGCCGTCCTACGACCTGGAGGTCAGTTAACACCTTCTTCACGTATTTATATTTTGATGAGATACCGTTTAAAAATTCATGGAATGTACGCGTTTTTTTTCTTCTGCCAGTTTCTTATTAATTCCCGCTCAAGTGTGACTAAGCGCCGGCATGCATCAGCAACACTGATACGCGGCTTATGCCACGCTTAGGCGGGGCATGTCACAGTGCTGTTTCTTCTCCCTTTTTAGAATCCGTTATTTTTTGAAGACGAATAGCCATGTAGGCATTTATTAGCCATACGTTTGAAAATTTATAGCTTTTTTAAGATGAGAAAAGGCACAGCGCAAACGGTTCGACGAAAAGCTTTTCATGAAACGGTTTAGCTGAAGTGTGTGTGTTCTTTAAGGCGGCGGCCGAGATGATGGCCACGCTCTACCCGGGCCGCTCGCCGCGCGACGTCCTGCGCGAGGCCGGCATCGAGGGCATCCCGAGCGAGACCGACTCAGAGACGGTATTTAAGCGCACACCACATTCCTATCGTTCGATTAGTGAATGGCGGTTTCCGCCGTGATTTGTCGCCACTGCGGACATAGAAATGAACCAAATTGATCAACTTAAAAACTTAAGCTCCTCTCCATCAGTCCAAAAACCTGCTACAATTTGGTCAAGATTCATTCAGCCGTAGTGGAGTAAATTCGAAATCAGTTGCCAATTCGCTATTAGGCACTCCCCCTTTCGGTCGGAATGCTGTGCGCCGTATAGGGCAATTATTGCCCCGTCATAGCAGCCTAGAAGTCAACAGTCCTTGCTGTAGGGCTTTTACAATCAGTTCAACAGCATCCTTTTCAAGTCCCTTTGCAGAACATTTGTTGTACCCAAGCATTACACCGCTTATGCTCGACATACACTCAGCGAAATTTCACCACCATACCGCACCTAGTGAATCATTCACCACACAAATTTCACCAGCCCGCTGGTGAAAGGCGCACAATTCACCAGCGGGCTGGTGAAATTTGTGTGGTGAATGATTCACTAGGTGCGGTGTGGTGGTGAAATTTCGCTGAGTGTATTCCAGCTGTTGGTGCTCACGAGCATTACCGTTTTTGCGATAGCCCCTGCCGCCGAAAACTTCCTAGACGAAAACGTCATTAAGACGCGAGCACCCTTTTATTGCATCACCATCACGCGGTCGGCCAGGGTGGCAATTAGCTGATTTTCGGGTGGTCATGGCGCGCGCAGCTTTTCATACCGTGAATAGTGTACTATCCAAGTTATAGTAATGCATGCCAGTAGAGAGTAATTACATTTGATGACGAAATAACCTCCCCGTTCAGATCTTCTCCTCGCAAGCGGAGGACGACGAGGACGGCCGGTCGGAGGACACGGACGGCTTCGTGTCGCCGGTACCGGACGACGCGGACGAGCACCAGCTGCGCAGGCAGCGTGGACGGTGGAGGCGGGTGCTGCGCACCGCACTCCCTCTACAGGTACGGAAGGCCCTTCTTAGATTGTAGTATAGAGGAATAAATGGCGATCCGTCAGTTTCTTCCGTTCCAAAATGAGTCTAATTCTCTCACTTTTGCACACTCTTTCGTCTTATATTCGGAATGATTTTCCGACGGATATTTTTAATCCACTATAGTAGATTCAGTGTGGTTTTCAAAGTAAACTAGATAGATTCCGCGTAGCCTTAAAGTATATCTTGAGCATCTCGTATATAATACATTACACACCACTTTCTGCACTCCATGTTTGCGCATGCAAATGATATACGCGATTTCTGACATCGAGCCTGCTGAGCTGGAGTTGTACCGAAAGCACTCCTATGCGTCCCTACGGTGTACGCGCACGCGCTAATCCTTTGTGTCAAGAAGCGCCCGCGCGCTTACGATTGGTCACCTACGCCTTGTATAGTGAGCTGCCTAGACAGCTATAGTACAATTATACTGGATTAAAAAGATCCCCGTCGGAAAATCATTCTGAATATAAGACGAGAGAGTGTGCAAAAGTGAGAGAATTAGACTCATTTTGGCACGCAAGAAGCTGATGGATCGGTTTATTCCACTATAACCGATGCATTAGCTTTCCACATATATCTATCCCTCGACGTATATTCTCTATAATTTCCACATAGGTGACATATATAATTCAAATCCTTCTCTGCCATTACCGCCTTATACCCTACAAGAGCCAATTGCCTTGCAGGCCATGCTGGTCCTCCTACTCGGGGCAGCCTGCCTCGTCCCGCACTGCGACGACGACTACTGCTGCCAGCTGCTCAACAACTTTGCCCGCTCCCTCGACCCGGCCCTACAACATCTCAACCCGCCCCCCTTCTAAGCTATTCCCCCCCCCCCCCCCCATCCATCACATATTATTACCATCCCTTGCCAGCATTCCCCTTCCCCCACAATATTCCCCTCTCCCCTAGCTCTAGTCGACTAGAACGCTATCGTTGCCGCCGGAGCACGCACAACTCCGGCCCTTTCTCTCCCCCTCTCCCGCTATCTCTTCTCTATACGCGTCAAGCGCGGTCTGGAAGAGCGCACGCTTCCTGCCACGCGGCCACGCACTTTCTCCAGCTCTCTCTACACCCTCCACGGGCAGCGCACGGCCCGTGGGGTGACTCGAGTAGCCCCGTCTATCTATTCCCCCCCCTTTGTTCTCGTCGGCGCTACTCCTCAAGGCGCCCGCACACCGCCGAGAGCCGTAGTTACCGACCCCCCTTACGATCGAACCTCACTTCCCCGGTCACACACCACCACCACCACTCTGTTACATATACTTAGTTATCGCGTAGATTAGCCGAGCAGCCGAGCCCCCCCCCCCCCACATACACAGCATTCTGCTCTATAAGCTTTAGTGGCTCGGCGCTCTCCTCAGTATACTCGCACTCTATATAGCCCCTCTTCAAACGTGTACTGTAGCGAAGCCCGGACTCAGACAACGGTTATGCCCTAGGCCTTTTCCACCCCTTTACCCTCCAGTTTCCCCCCACCCCCACTTTCTACTCAACTCGCTAGCCGCCCCCCCCTTCTTTCCTTCTAATCTCTGATGACTACTGCCCCGTAACGTGATGGCTAGTTTCTTTCTCATTCCGACCCACTGGAGGGAAGGATGACACCCTTGGCCACCACCCGATACTACTCCCCGCATACATGGCTACAGCCCATTGAGTCTCGTTCACTTTATTCCCTCTCTCCCTATTCTTTCGATTCGCATTCGCATCTATGTGTATTATTCATGGCTTCGCACGACACGTTATAAACATTTAAGAAATATTGACTGGGGTGGTACACGGAATGTCATGAGGAGAGTAATATTATTCGGCGTATACAGTTTTTATACGTGGGCACTGACCCGAAGGTCGAGTGGTGGGCACGCAAAAACAGAGCTTGTGCTATCGTTAAAGGGGCCGGTCTACGAGTACGTGGTCCGGCTCCTTTAATAGTTTTTTTTTCAATCTAGTCTGGTAATTCACCATGGGCTGTTTGTCAAAAATTTTATATGGAGGCCGACCCACGTATCTCACTGCTTATTCAATTCTTACGGAAAAGAAAGTGAAAGGAATAAGAAAGATTACAAAAAATAAAGCTACTCAAGTAACGTTGAGTTTCTTACCCGAATCACATCCTCGTCTGCTAAATTCTACCAAAATATTTGAAACTTCACCAGCTGCACTATTCACCACAGCCAAACGATCAGAAAAAACGTATGATGAGCTATGTAGAAGTCCTACTCTCGTTGTGCATACTCTCCATACCTGTGCAGCCCTGTTAAATTTAGCGTCGAAAACAAGTGGAATTCATCGTAATATTCTTTCCGGACACTGGTTAAAACAATTTTCATCAGATATCTAAAACGGTCTGCGCACGTATGATGTTCTCATCGTCACACAATGTGCGACACTTACTTGTCGTGTTCGTAGAACCACGAAAGCGTGCAGCGCCCCGGAGGAAAGAGTCGAGAGCAGTGAGGACGATGAAAAGGATTGGTGCATTTTAAATTTTAAAAACTATTACTTTAGAAAACAATTCATTCCAATAACTAAAAATTAGACGAATTTGAAAAAATGATACCAGGGGATAAATACTTGTATTTGAGATTTATTTTGCGGCAGGGATAATTTTCGAGCGGCGGTAGGATGTAACGGGCTAGGGTATCGTTCCCCAAAAACAGTAGGGGAGGCGGAAATTTTAGGAAGTTTTCTCATTCTTGCCTAGGGCATTTTCTCTCACTGTGGATCCTCTGCCGATTAGGGTACGACTTACAACTATCAAAGCAACAACGTATATTCAGTACTTTTTCATTCGCAAGTACATATTTTATTTGTGTATTTGAGTATTTATTTGTGTAAGTGACACTCTTCTGGATCCAAATTAGTTGCAGAATTCGAAAATGTATAGACGTGAACTGCGATCGGACGTCTATGGTGCGTAAACAATGTTGAACTGGGGTGCGAAGCCGAAGAGGCGCGTTTCGGCAGGCGTTAGGGATCGGACACTTTTCTGGATCCAAATTAGTTGTAGAATACGAAAATGTATAGACATGAACTGCGATCGGACGTCTATGGTGCGTAAATGGAGGTAAACTGGGTAGGCAGGACATAGCTGGAAGAGCAACCGACAAATCTTTGCTCTAGTTTTTGGAAGAGGTGGTCAGTTGATAGCCTAAATCTAACAAGTCACCAAGGGGTAAAACGGTATGGAGAATTCGATTCCGAGGAGAAAAGAACCGTGATCGAAAGGATAAGAGGAGAGATCGAGCGAAAACGAAAGAAAAATTTTCAAATTTCCATTTTACTTTTTCTTGATTTCCTAGAATAATTTTAGCTTTTCAGCAATCTAACAAAAACCGCATGAAAGAACAGTTAAAAACAAACATTGTGACTTTTGATTGTGAACGAGTATGAGCAAGACTTGTATGTATAAAAAAATCTGAAACATCAACCTCAGTTTGCACAGCCGGATAAAAACAATAGGACCTATCCGATTATTGTCTTGAACGGAAAACAAAATTTTGCGGGATACTGTAGCATTTCTAGCTTATTTTGACCTAAATTTGAAATTTGGCCAATTGCCAAGTCAAAAGTCCATTCCAAGGGTAAGACGACTGGTCATCCGGCTTTGAGTTTATGAAATAAGCATCAGAGGAAGTCGATAAAATAATCAATTACAGCAATGTACAGTATACACGGCAACTCCGCAATGTTCGTGCGGAAGCTACCGTATCTGCAGATTTATTTTCGTCCGCGGAGGATGAAGGTCATAGGTTACGTTTTTGACGTTTCAGTCATTCATTTCCTCTTCTCTCGTCCACCCTGGTCTTCTGGTCTTCTGTCTTTATCTTCGTTCTCTGTCTTCGTTGTTCTTCGGAGAAGATAAGCTGTTCATGTGTGCAATCTTTTTTTCTCGTCCTGCACTCTAGTTTCGAGAGAAATATGAACAAATAACTCGCAAAGCATATTAATTACCGTAAACCCTGTTTTACCTAGATACGGTAGTTCAGTTCGCGATAGTCCAACTCGTGTACCCAAAAATACAGTAGCTAACTCAGCTGACCCCGCGTTCTCTCAGCTCATCTTCCAGTTCTCCGGGTTTTGCGACTTTGCCCTTTTCTTCATCAGGTTTTTAGTGCTGCTTTGATCTTGTTTCATCCATCCCGACTTTAGATTGAGCATTATCCACGTTAGTTTGTTCTTAGTAAGCGTCGTATCGCTTGTTTTCCTCCCGTAAGCTTTAGACTACGAAATCGGACGGGCAGGTTGTAGTCTGTCTGCGCGCTTATCTCCGTGGAGTTTATCAGCCCCTCCCCTGCGCCCTCTGCTCTGGTATATAAGCGGAGTAAGCGGTGTGATTCAGACAGTATCCGGTCTGTTCACAACAAGCTACTCTCCACATCGCCACCAAGAATGAGCGCACTCGTTCGCTCTCTGTTCAACAAGATTTCCGGGCGCCATGTGAGTTGGTCTTTTTTTACTTAGATCGCTTACTTACTAACTACTTTTTTCTAACTACTGTTTTAGTAATCGCTTAGATGTATTATTCACAGCCGGATGAAAACAATAGGACCTATCCGATTATTGTCTTGAACGGAAACAAAATTTTGCTAGATACTGTAGCATTTTTGGCTTATGTTTGACCTATCCGGTTGTGTTATTCCTCACTTTTGGAATATAATTATAATTGCATGAATTACCGAAGTATAATTATTTTAGCACCGCGTCTCCCACATCGAGGGTGCGGAGCGGGTCCTCATAGACTCGTCCGTTCTCTGTTGTCCTGTCTGTTACGAGGTTCGCTTCGCTATTCATTTTGATTTTCCTGTTTTGTAAGCAATTTCTAGTCTAATAATGAGTAATTTTTTGTGTAAATATCTTTTCGCGGATTTCTAGTACGACAGGTACATTGACTTGTGTCAAGTGAAGACGCGGGAAAGCGGGCGTTCAAATGTTTTGATGCGCAGGTGTACGCGTCGGCTCCGTCGCTGCTCGCGTGCGGTCACACCTTCTGCGGACGGTGCGTGCGCACCCTCCAAGTGAACCAGCTGAGCGCCTTCGAGGACAAGTGTATCGTGAGCATTTTATTTATATCCCATTTTATTTCACGTCTTTCTAAGATGTATTTTGCAAAGTAACTAAAATTTTGCAAAGTAACTAAAAGTCACGCGTAGCTCCCATTCGTTCAGTACACATGTGAACCAAGTTACAGTCTGCTCTTTTAAAATGAGCAATGTCTGTGTATTTTTTTCTGACGAAATGTGGGGCTGCAATCCATCATTCGATCTGTGCCTATCTGTGATTTAGTATAGTTTTTTTTCCGCCGAACCTGCTCACATCGCAACATCGCGCTATCTGCGTCTAGCCACACTGTAGCTAGAATGAACCTTACGAGTGGTTCTAATCTTTACGACCGGGCTTTCCCGTTGTGCTTATCGAATCGGTTTCAATTCTGTTGATGGTGATTCATTAGCCGACTACTGAACCTGTTATGTGCGACCTTCTTATCAAACTTAGTGCAATACGTGATGAATAAATAAACAGTAAAATGTTATGAGTATTATAGGTTATCCAGTGCCCTCTGTGCCGCGATGAGATCCCGTCACATGGAGTCTTCAAAAACTACGTCGTCGATGACTTGCTCAAGTATGTGTCTTATGGTTATGCTCATCTATTGAATAATTTCCTATAAAATCACTCTAACATACTAAGGCTTCTAATTTTTAATTGTTCTACTCACAATGACAGACGCTAACTTCAATTTATTTTCTCGATCGATTTCAGGTCAATAGAGCTGATCGCGGACGAGTCGTCCAAGCAGGCCGGTGGTCCCGGCGCGCTTTCTACCGTACCCAGCGCCGCCGCCGTCGCTACCGTACGCCTCGCGGTGAGTTATACCGTATACCCAAACTTTATGGGCTAACTATACGTACTGTAAGCTGATAACGTTTGCTGCGCAATATATGCCAAAACTAGTCATCTATATAATTTCCTTCCTGGCTGTCTTTCTTATAGTACGGCACGTAGTAAGCGAGATAAGACTCGGTCGGGTCTGAAACATATTCGCACCGGATTGCGCTTATCATTGTGGCGCGACCTTACGCAACGCTTGTGCTGGTCACATCGCGAACTTGCCAAGAGTTTCAGTTTGCGATAGTTTCGTAGTTGGAAAGCCATAGCAGTTTTATATGCATAATAATTTTGCCAGCTTGTTCCCCCCGCCATTTTAAGAGGATCATATGATCGAGAGCCTAGATGATAGAGGGCTGTAATCTTGACCCGTCTGGTGACCGTACGAGGTAGAGGGGCGTACTGAAGTATGAGGATGAGCACAAGGAAGAGATAGGGATGGAGAGGAGGAAGGGCCGTAAATTGTAGACGGGCGGAAGAGGTTAACGCTCGGTTTTGTCAACGTGCCAGTCATTCCTTTAGCTGACTTTGTTTTTTTATTTTTTTTGCCTGAGAAATACAATTTGACCGGAGTTAACCTGTGCGCTGATAGACAGTATTGTATCGGAGTTTGCGGACATTGAGAAATTTATTGAAAACTAGAAGAAGACAATATTATTTTGAAACAAAATAATTATAATGGTTAATATTCAGAAAGAGCGAGCAGAGAAGCAGTTGGCTGAACTCGAGCTGAAGAACTCGTCCCTTCGAATGGAGCTGGCCCACACTCAGAAGCAGCTACGGTGGGTTACTGTAGCTTTCGTGGTGGGAAACATTATTGTACGCTATAGGTCTTTTGTCCTGTGGATCCAATTTATCCCTCCAATTTATTATCATTTTTATCGGATAATGGTGAAAAAACATCTCAATCGATTCTCCCCATTTCAGAATGGTTCTCATGATGGTGGCTGGCACGGTCCTCTTCTACATGCTATTCGAGCTGCTCTTCAAGCTGTCGGTGCTTCTGAAATAAGCTCCTGTCTTTTGGCATCGTGCCAAAATCTGTGTTTTGGCACCATGCCAAAACACAGACTCCATTTCAAATCTTCTCGTGTTGTACATAGCCTCGAACGATCGTTGTCTCTAGTTATTTTTCTTGCCCTCTGGCTTTGATAGCTGGCCGTGATTACGGTAGTTACTATCGCGAACTGACTTTTGTACATATGCTACAGTCTCTCGGGTTATCTTAAAGGTGCACACTGTTATCTGCTTACGGATCTGATAAATCGATTTGCTCAATGCTGGATGTGCAGCGGAGTTGGACATTGGTCTGAGACCGTCGTAATGGTATACTTGATCTGATCGAGTGATGAGTTTAGCTATGATATTTTACTTAATGCTTTCCTTGTTAGTTTTTGAATTGAGCGTTGAGTGGTTACGATTCTAGCAGGGTTACCGATAACTATTTCGGTTTGGGTCCTACCATAGTATAAATTGGAGTTTTTCTTAGCCTAACAATAAGGTTTCTTGCATAATGTGATGCCTTCCAAGTTACGTTTCTGATACAAAAAAGGGGCCTATCACCTGACGGTCGGATGCGTTCCCATGTATGCTAGCAAAGCTTCTCTTTTTGGGCATTCCCTCTTTCCAATCGTCCGATCCTTTCGCAAGCGTGGTGACGGAGTGGCTGGCCAAGCTTAAAATGACTGACTAATCCCGATGGACAGGATGTTTTCGGCATGAGTTCTTATCAAGAGAGAGGGGACCGATAGTATGATAGTAGAGCGCGTGGAAAAGGTGATGCAAAAATGTGTACACGAACTTTCCCAAGGAATATTTTGAACAGGCGTCAAATACAGTATCATCTTCGTTCTAGAAGCTTTTAATATTATTGTAATAAGAAGCCGTCGAGAAAAGTCATAGGTGGGCAGGGTTTGCTGGTAGTTTACAGCAGTGGCCCTGCCATGCACAAGGATCGAGAAATTTAGTCAGGATATTTCTCTGCAGCAGCCTACACAATACATGCAAAACTTTTGCAGCGAGTTACCCAACCACGGTTCCTGCAACCGTGCCTATCTATGAGAAAAGTTAGGCAATGAGTAAGGTGCTATGAAGCTTTACATTTCTACGTCCATGACTCTTTGCGTACTGTACTGTGATCTTTCCGGAAAAAAAACTTTTCTAAACCTGTTCAGACTGTTACTCTGTGTAGACGCTTAATTTCTGGTCCGAGTAAACTTTATCAATACTGGGGAAACTTTGAACTTATGCTGTTTTGATTCATTACGATTTGCATCATTTTGCGTGATTCTCATAATTTCTAGGACTAATCTAAGTAATCAGGGTTACGGTAGGCGCGATCTCTGTCACAATCTCTTGTGTACTAAAGTCTGCGTAGTGCACACAACACATTTTCCTCGTGCAAGAACAATAGGGGGGTGGCTTTATCTCGGTTGTTTGGGGTTCAAAATTCAAGTCAATACGGGGCTTGTGGGGGGGAGCCATTCAAGGGAATGGCACGAACAATAACAGCACATGGGCAAGAGGGAGATAAGGCGATGAGAGGTCGTGTGACTGATTGAGGAGATAGTGAGAGGCGGTGATTGATAGTTGGCAGGGGGGACGGTGGGTATCTGGCGGGTTGAGTGGGTCGAATGGGATAACTGCGATGCCATAGGGAGCCGTGACAGCTCTGGAGTTGAGTCCTGCAATAAAAGCCTGGTCGTGGAGTTTGGGTTGCTTGAACAAGCTTAATCTTCAAAAAAAAAATGCATTACCAGTTCGGATATTTCTGCTCTTCTTGCTGGTTTTGTAAACATAATGAAGATAACTCTCATGCTGAACTCTAATAATCTGGTTGCATGATAGATAGGCATAGACTTATTCATAGCTTCACTGAGGGAAAAACGCGGCATTAACTACCGTATCCCATTTTCATAGTCTTCCAGCTATTCCGCACAGACTACATAATAGTAGTCTGCACGGGGCAAGATCTGTAGTTCGTTACACGGGACCGCTTATCTTATCGCGTGCTGTCTCAATGAGTAAAAGGCTGCGAACAGTCCGGAAATCATTACCCCCCCCCCCTCCAATATGTCTGGGCACGTTGTTATCACTGCTTTGCTGCTTGTAGTACGGAAAGTCGTTAAACGTAGGGCTTATCGGGCCGAAAAACTAAGAGGAACTGTAGGCTGTAGTGTGAAGGCTGGCTGGTTGGAGAATGGTATTGGCCACTTTGTGAAATACAATTTGGTAAGTTGAAAATAGGGCAAAGTTTTCGATGTGCATATTCGATGTGTAAAATAGCCCCATAGCGTTTCACTCTTGCTTCTAGTCTATATAACATCTGAGAATTCGTGAACGTTTTACGAAAATTACCAGACAATACTTGGTGAAATACTGTATTTCAGAAAAGTGCTCGGAATTGAGGGAGCTACAGTAACCTTTGGTGATTACGGTTGAAAAGTGATCGCGACCAACTGAATACGGTATGAACGTTTAATGCATATTGCGAGAAACTAGTTTTTTTTCTAAGCAAGATA
This sequence comes from Micoletzkya japonica, assembly GCA_900490955.1. Taxonomy (NCBI): domain Eukaryota; kingdom Metazoa; phylum Nematoda; class Chromadorea; order Rhabditida; family Diplogasteridae; genus Micoletzkya; species Micoletzkya japonica. Next base: position 230,643 of record LS924595.1, on the reverse strand, counting down.
TTTGTTTTATTACCGAAAAGCTGTATGGAAAAGGTATGAGTCTCCAGTTCGCGATTGGCATACTGTAGGAAAATTAATCACCCGTTGGTTCCAGGTATGGCTGAGTCGCTCTCCTACGCGCGTCTGTTCTGATTCAAAGCTAGGGAAGGAAGAGGATGTCCGATAAGCGAAACCTCGCCGCCTGGTGGTAAGGAGTCATTTGCCTCATTTGCTATTGGCTATTATTTTAAACCAACCCATAAGCTAGTTTACGTAAAGAGATGATGAAAATACAAAAAAAAGAATATTTTACTCAATTAAAGGGACATGGAAGTGATTTTCAAGTGAAGCTTATGTGAAAGATTTTGTCGTAATTAGTATAAAACCAAAAGGAAAAATTGTAAGAAGTTTTTTTTTAATTTCTCCCAACGACGACGCTACTGTGTTTAGCGAAAGGAATTAAAGGAAATGTCCCACGGAAAAATCGTTGTTGAGTTATTCATTGGTAACATTGGAAAATGGGCTAGACAACGAGATGAGCAAAAATTCCGATTCGAAACTGCTCTCTAGCCCTCAGTACGGCTATCTGAATGTGCGGGATACGGTAAATCTTGTGGGGTAGTTTGTAGTCTAGACCGGCCAGCTAAATAACCCCTGGCAATGCCTGTTCGGTCTCCCTCTCCATGGAGCAGGAAGGGAAGAGCTAGGGAAGGGGTGAAGGAGTGTAGATGAGAGAGCGGTGGAGATCAGGCGATGCCACTGGGTATATTTGTGGGAGAGTAGTGCTTGGCTAAACTACAAACTACCCCACAAGATTTACCGTATCCCACACATTCAGATGGCCGTACTGAGGCCTAGAGAGTCGTTTCGAATCCGGATTTTTACACATCTTGTTGTCTAGACCATACTGCTATGTTTCCAACGACTAACTCAATAACGATTTTTTTTCGTGGGACAGTTCCTTTAAAGGGGCATGGAAGCGAGAAATTTTTTGAAACCGAATATGGTTATACTTGTAAAATATATTTCTTTGACGATAATAAACGTAATAATAAAAGATAATAAAAGACGATAATAATAATAGCCTTTGAAAAATATTTCTAAAAAATTTCTGTAGCGAGAAATATTTACTTGTTCCGGGAATACCGCGATGCCATTTGCCCCGATACTATGCGCTAAACGCAGTAAGACTGCACCTTGGCTGGGAAACGATTTTTAGGATATCTCGCAAAGTAGACATTTTTGTGCACTCTGATTTTGTTTTTTATATTATTTAGGCGATAAACTTTCATATGAAAGCCAATCTTTTTTGGCTTCCATGTCCCTTTAAGCCAAAAGCGACATTCCTCTCAACGACGGAAGCCCGGAACGAAAAAATAAAAGATGCGATTTTCGAGTTTTTTCTTCGATTTTTTATTGTCACTATGTTTTTCCTCACATTTTAACCTTAGAAGAATTTTCATCGAATTTTAGAACTTTTGGTTAGAGGCTGCTTCCTCCCTTTAAAATAGATTATATTAGGCGAAGTTCATTGCAGGCTACTCGGGCTGTGCAACAACTTTGCCTACGTGATCATGCTCAGTGCGGCCAAGGACATTCTGGAGAAGGGACACGATGTACCGGTAGCCGACGTGTGCAATGTATGCTTCTTTATTTATTTATTTTATTATTCATTTATTTATTTATTTATTTATTTATTCCAACCCCAAACTGGAAGAAAATGAATGGCAACCTACACGGGAGAAGAGTGCTTGTATTCGATTTCAAGTATTGTAACTTCACGGATCGGTGATCCATGTGAATACGATCGGGTTTATGTTACTACGGTAGTATGACGGAAAGAAAAAAAAACTATGTCCTTGTATTGTGGAAAGTGACGCAGTTTTTTTTATTTTTTTAAATACTAGCCCCTGGGGTACGGTATAGTCGGGGTCATTCATGTCGGTTTTCATTCAGTTTTCCTCCCCGGGATACGGTAGGTTTCCGTTCAGGAGACGCTCTCGCACCGCGCGTGCGCGCCCATCTCCACCGGGTCGGTCCTGCTGGCGGACATCGTGCCGGCCATCGCAGCCAAGCTAGCCACGCCCTTCTTCCTGGCGCACATTCCCTTCGAGTGAGTCGCTTGGCGTCGTACGTGGGCAGCTGGCCCAGAGATATTCTTTTTTTCAAAATGGTGGTACCATCCAACAAATCGGAGCTACCCAGGGGAAAATAGTGTATTTGATTACGTTTTTCGCATGAGACACCCCCCCCCCCCCGCAAGCCGCCTTTTACTATAAAAATGACCTTTATCGCACCGCAAAATGAGCCCCACCGATGTTCTGACTGCTCTATTTACATGACCACCCTACCGCCGCTAGACAATTACTCCCACCGCAAAATAAATTTTAATACTAGTGTATGTAAACCCCGGTGCGGCTCCTAGCCCGACAGTTACAGTATCCGGCACGCGGCGGTCGTGATGTTGCAAGCCGGCAGCTACGTTATCGTCGCGCTCTCCGAACAGACCTGGTTCGCCCTTCTGGGTACGGTACTTTGTTCTGTGACTGATTATTGCATGCGGTTTGAAACCTGTGAAAGTGGACTTGCTGCTGGATTGGGGGGGGGGGCATTGAGGTGGAAAGTACTTGATGCATTTCACGATTTGGCCTTGGCTTGCAAATACTAAATACCCAATTGCAGGCGTCGCACTAGCCTCGGCCGGCTCGGGCTTCGGCGAGGTGTCGTACCTTGCCATGTCCGCGCACTATCCTGCGTATGTTCTTTTTTTAAATGGTAAATTAAAATCCGCTTTGTCGCATATTTGACGACCCTTCAATTTATTGTTCCTGAAATCCACCCTTTAGCGCTCTCTTGTGATAGTGGAATGACAGTGATAGTAGAATTAGACGCATTTCGGATGTCGCGAAGTAACGGACGGACCGGTTTACTACACTATGCCCTACTCCGACCACTACCGTACCCCCCGCGTTCAGTACCGTAATCACGGCGTGGTCGTCCGGGACGGGCGGGGCGGGCGTATTCGGGGCGCTTGCCTACGCGGTCCTGACCGACTCGTTCATGGTCGGGATGACCCCGAAGCACGTAGGCGCAGCCTTACTTGAGATTATTGGAATTATGCTTTTTTTTCCCGTATTATACCCTTGAATATTATTTTTTTCAATTTTAAATATGGTTCAGAAGCACGGTTGGCAGCCTTGTGATGATTCTTGTTTTCCCTATGCAAAATTTGAGTATTATTTTGTCAATTTCCAATGTTTCCCGGCTAATACTACTCAACGGTCCTCAGGCGCTGCTGACCTTCCTGACGGTTCCGGCTCTGTTCGCGTACACGTGAGTGTATTGACCTTGCTGACCTTATACGCGTTGCGACTAGAGGATACGAATCGTGTACTGTCGTATCCCATTTGATGGTTATGTTTCGCCCATCCGAGGACAATAAGGCAACGATTCATTATGAATTGATCTTGAAACATAACCGCCAAGAGTACACGATTCGTATCCTCTAGTTGCGACCCCCCGCCCCGCCTTTATAGGTCGTGGATGAAGTAGACAGCGTACACATACGGTTCTGCTGTGAAATAATTTTTTCAACAAAAACAAACTACCTAACTATATGTCAAAGCGTTACGCGATTTAGAAAGCCGCGAAGAGTTCTGAGACTGCCTGGCGACGATTCGGTGATTCCTTGCAGGTTCTGGGGCCTGCTCAAGCACCCGCCTACCGTACACCGGGTGCGGCCCTGCTCGCTGGCCACCTACACTACGGCGTGAGCCTGTTCTCTCCTCAAATAGCTGGACCGCTCTTTCAGCTTAGATTTTTATTTTTTTAATTAGCAAAAAAAACTAGAAATAGCATTGGCAGGTTACATTAGCGACCAGTGCAGAATATATAAATGTTCATGAGCAAAAGAATGCTGCATTCGTATAGGAAAGTGCGATGAGTAAGAGCTAGCGGCATGGCTCAAAGTAAAGTGTGCTGATTGTGAGCCTCGAATCGTTCTTGCGTAGTCCTCTTGCTTCTCGACTTTCTCAAAACTAAGGGTCCTCAATACAAAAGAGGAGCAGGCGGGGCACTCTATTCACCTGTAGCCATTATCCCGATCTCGTCCTTCTCCAGTAGGGTTTGAAAACGAAGCCTTTTAATCGCATTAGGAGACCGAGAGCGTGATGAGCAGCATTGAAGAATGAAGAGAGTCGGATACGCTAATCGCGCTTGGCTTTCAAAGCCTATTCTCCAGACTGGACATCACGCCCCGCGTTGTGGTCGATGCGGTGGCCGAGGACACGCAGCCCCTCCTCGATCCGGGTAAACAGGGGAACGGGGGGGGGGGACAACAAATTGGACAACTTATCCTCCATTTCTGTTGCTTTACTCTTCTTCCTTACTTTTGCTCCTTTTCCCGGCTCGCGAGAAGAGAAGGCTATACTTGAGCATACGCAATCAGGCGGGTTATATTCTTTTTCGATTGAAATGCTCTAGTAGGAAATCGTGACTGGGTCCGGATGAGACTCTCGCTATTCAATTGCAAGACGTGGGACACGAATGGTGGGCCTGCATCTTCGCATATGGTTGGTTCAGACCGCGGCGACGACAAGCCCAAGTTCAACTTTCAACTGCTGTCGCCGGCGGAGAAGTGGCGCGAGATTACGGTGATCCCCTGTTTCAGCGTACCTACTTTTACGATTAAAGCCCTTGCTCGAACGCTTTTGGCGTGCTCTTGCACACTAATGTATACTTTAGCGAAAAGAATATTACGGGTTATTTTAAAAATGAATAATCGAGAAAGACGATGAGGGACATTCTAGCCGCTCTTCCGGTACATGGTCCCGCTGACTGTGGTCTACTTTGGCGAGTACTTCATCAACCAGGGCCTGGTGAGAGCCGTCGTATTCGTCTATGTGCTTTGCTTATTGCCCCGTTTTTTATTCGCACTTTGCGCGGTTTCGCTTCGTGTTATGCGCAAAGTGACAGAATTACGCGTAATTTCAAAGTGGAATCTGACGTAAGCTTGTTTCCAGCTCGAACTACTCGTTTTCGACTGCGATCACGGCTTTCGCCTGCCGCCGTCCGCGCAGTACCGTTGGTTCCAGGTACGGCTTTCTGCGACCCCGCCTAGTAACTAGAGCGTTTTGTGATTCGCGTCTCGTTGACCAATATGTGTTCGCTGCTTTTGGTGACGAGACGCGCCGCGGTTATGAATGATGCAGGACTCATATGCGTAAAGAAAGACACGAATCACATGCTCTACTAGTAATCCTCATTCTCTTACCCTAAGATGCTCTTCTCGTGGATATATTATGCTCGACGAAACCTTGCTTTCTCGTTCAGCTTCGATATTCCGCGTTTTAGGCACCTACGGTAAATGTGCGGGTTCTAAATTCCGGTTGCGGTTCTATGATAAATCCCGGTTCAGGTGCTCTACCAGGTGGGCGTGTTCGCGTCGCGAACTGCGGGCGGTCTCGTCCCCTGGCTGCCGCCTACCATCGTCTTTGCCCTGCTACAGGTACTGACTACCGTAATCCTAAGCCGCAGAGTATTACGGTATTCAGTTTGCGATTGATCTGGCAACTGGTATCTTGTGTGAGTGCGCAGATTACGGTAGCTAGAACTGGCTAGGGTTTTCAGTGAATCTCTGGATATCTAAAATGTAGACCCTGCCCTCAGCTGCTCAACGCCTCCGTGCTCACGATCGACGCCGTCTGGCCCTGGATCCTCCCGCACTTCGCCATCGTCGCGGTTATCGTGCTGTACGAGGGCTTCCTGGGAGGGACGGCCTACGTGTGGACCTACAAGGACATGCACAATCGGGTAGGCCTTATATTGCTCACCCCCGCGTCCCGTCGAAGCTTATCGGGAATCTCTGAGCTTAGAAACGGGGTCCTCGCTAACCGCAGCTAACAATAAGCCTTACAAGAGTTTTGGTAGCCTTAGGTCGTGTTAGCTTTATATAGGAAAGACAAAACAAAACATTCGTGAAAATGTAAATTTATGGAAACTGAAAGTGCTCACAATCAGATCTCGCCGGAGCGTCGCGAGTTCTCTCTGGGCTTCGTCGGCATATCTGACTCGTTCGGAATCAGTATAGCGGGATTCGCGGCCATTCCCGCCCACAATGCGATCTGTGCCCTGTCCCTCTAGCAAGATCAGAACACCTTAGCATAGATGGGCACGGGTGCAGGTGCCGTGGTTGGGTAGCTTACTGCAGAACTCTTTCTAATACTGGTTAGCTCACTGCGAAATACTATTGTAGCTAAACAGCGCAATCTCTGTGTATGGGAGGACCACTGCAGTAAGCTGCCGGCAGACCTTGCCCATGTATGCTATTACCTTAGGGTAATAGCGCTAGACCTGCGACAATCAAGCTCTTCTTGCCAAATTTGTGACATGATTTCTGAATAATGAGAAAAAAAACTATTTTTTGTCATGCTCATTGGGAGAAACTTCAATCCCTTTTTCAGCTTTATTTGGTACAATAATAGTTTTACGTGGACGGTTTGATGTTATGAAAATGTTGGTTACATTATGCACCAAATCCTTTTGAATGTAGTTTGATATTATTTGCTGTACAGAGTTTTATGCAGATTGGTATTTTGTACATTGTATAGAGCGAGTATGTAGTATAGATTACAGGCAGATATCATTTACAGTATTTTTACATCACTTACACGTCACACATGCCCATATTATGTTTGTGTCTTGAACGCTACTTTGTGATTGCCATACATTCGGTTTCCGGCCAATACTCGGTGATAAAGGATGCGTCACTTGAAAGTCCTTCTCTGTCTCGGATCACCTGGACCATACTCTCATCAATGGCTAAAGTCAAGCTCTAGTAGAAATGAGTACGAGAAACTAAGTTACTACTTTTGCATAGCTTATTCTCTTTGTATTATTTACGAAACAAACTGGCAGCACTTCGGCATATCTGATGATTCGCCTCAAGGGGCATAGAGGCCTGCTCTATGATCGAGAGTGCCGCCTCGGCCTTGGAATAAATAGTCGAGCATAGGGACGTTCCAAGAGAAGTTTCAAATAAGACAAACAAGTCTTGCTTGGGTAATATTTATATTAACCCAATAACTCTTGATCAAGAGGAGAGGTGGTTGAGAAGAGGAGATTCGCAAACAAGGTAACTCGGATACCTCCCAGTTTATTCTGGTAGGTTCGAATCCGCCTTTTGCGCGTTTTCTAAATTACCCTCAAGCAAAATACTTTTGTGATTGCCCTCAGGCAATAATAACTGTAACTACTAGAGTTTTGCAATCGAGTCCTCATTCGAAAACCTTATTCTTTCCTAGCGGTCGACCGCAGGGACTCGATTCCCTTCGAAGAATGAATGGAAACCATTTCTCTCTACCCCTCAAAGCAAAAAGCTCATTGTGTTGAAGGTACTACACTGTAGGGACTCTATTGAGGTAATCGAGTCCCTGAAGGGACTCATTTGGGACTCGACTTGATTGGCTGCTTGAGGGAATCGAAGAGAAAAGAATGAATGTGAGGGACTCGATTGCAGAACTCTAGTAACTATTGGTAAAAATGGTGCTGCAGGCGAAGTAGGAACTTAGTGTTAGAAAACTTATCCAACAATGATCTGCGAGACAAATATTATCTAGCGTTCCCATGATCAAGCTATCGAGTACCCCGATTACAGCTACTTTATTATGTGGATCCAACCAACACTCTTTTCCGCCCAAAGTGCACATTTCCCTCTTATCGCATGACGCTTTCTGACGCTCGCAATCTTGTAGTTGGACGAAAAAAGGCAAGCAGCAGAAACTTAAAAGGTTCTAGTTCTGCTTTTTGTAGCCATTTTGTACTGGCCCCAAGCACACTACTAACGCTTCTTTCGCTTGTTCTTGCGCTTTTACCTTTTTGCGCTTGCCCTTTGCTGGCGAGAAAAACGACTGTATATAAAGCAACGGTGGAACTGGAAAACTCCGTTTGCACTTGGCTTTGTAACGGTGCCGTTCAGTTGTTTTTTTTTAAATTTACGAGAGTTCGGCTGATGACTCATCTTCATTGCTATTGTCGTGGCATGCTTGCCCTTTCATGACCGTCGTCTACCAAACTATTCATGACTATGAATTAGGGCATGTGATTCGTGTGTTTTTGATGTATACGTTTCATACATCATTCGTAACCGCGACGCGTCTCGTCACCAAAAGCAGCGAACACATATTGGTCAAGAAGACACGAAACGCATGCTCTACACACAGGAAAATATGCTTACTATGGAATACATTGAAAGCGTTAAAAGAGACCCTTACAACATTGATGTATACCACAGAATACAATGAATGTATTGGGACGGGTCCTATGTGCGCGTACGTATACATTTATGTATTCGGAGCTATACACTACGCCCAATACATTCAATCCTTTATACATAGTTTCCGTGTGTACTATGAATCCTGCCCTTCCAATATATCGCACCCCCCCCCCCCCCTTCGTCCCCCCTACCCACTCACTTCCTGTGTGGAGCCTGGCGCGTTCTCCATGTGTCCTCATCCACTTTACACCTTGTACCGGCCAAGACTGAGATAGGGGAGATCGGGCCGGAACTGAGCTAATCCTAGGGTGAGAGGGATAGCGAGAGAGATCCTTGGGTCACTCGCGAACAGACGGTCCCGGCAGTGCGAGAGACAGTGTGTTGTGATAGGGCGCGATTGCGACTATTTACACGGACACTACTACACTAGAGCCACAATGTTCTAAATGTTAAGCAAACGAACCAAAATGATTGCATCAAAGTGTATTCCGTGTAAGAGTACCTGCCGAAAAAAAAGGAATTTTCCGGTATTTCGTTTGCTTAACATTTTGATTGGGGGGGCTAGAACATTGTGGAGTGCGAGACCACTGGTAGAGTCGTCAGCTTGAATGAGCAGAGCAAACGAGGTCTTACACTCCATCTCTCGAATATGCGAATTCATACCGTATTCTCACTCTCAAGTCCGACAAACGATCATCAAGAGCCTATTACCAAGGTGTACCTCTTCACGTTCTGTATCTATGTCCAATCATTCCTGCACTTTGGTGATCACCAGTCATTCATCGGGCGCTAGTATTCACCAATACGTATTGTTGGAGGAAAACGAACGTTGGGAAATCTTTGCAGCGCACTCCGCTAAGTACAGTGAAACTCTCTTGGCAAAATGCCAGCTTAGGCTAATGACCGGCTCCGGCTGCAGTTTTACGGTGGTTAGCGGAAGGAACTGTGCAGATCTCTCAACGTTCCTTTTCCTTCAATACGTATCTAGTGCTGCAACTACTGATAATAAATAATAGCTACTTACAATCCGATGCGGCAACATTCCCTGAATCCGAAGCAAGCCAGCCTTCGATCCCTGCAAAGATGATGGCCACGGTTCCCCCCCGAGGCTCCACCGCCTCCGGACCTAAAATAAGCAGAAGCTCGCGCGTTCCACTCGCGCCTAAGCTGCCTTATGGCGCAAACGCGATGGGATCAGCCCCTTGGCGGATCACAATTTGGCTAATGCCCCTTGATAGACGACGCAGACGCGCGCAAGCGCGCGTTGCGTCTCCGTTATCTCAGAGACGATGCTGTTGGACATCATAACTATTATTAGGCCTCCCCGGAAGCCTTTGAGGACCGGCTCGAAGGCAGATTCAGAGCTGACTGTGAAAGGTCAGTGCATTGGATACGCTTTGGCACTGCGAGTAACGTTGTCAAATCGTGTCATGCTTATGTTTCACGTTTTTTTTCGTTGCATAAATAGAGCTGGTTTTCCTAAAACATTGTATTATGATAACAAGTCCAATATCACCGCCTGTTCCAAACCGTACGAATTGAATACGAAGGATGCGAAGGATAACCGCCGGAAAAGCCCGATTCGACCGGATGGCGAGACAGCCTGAGGGCGTACCGTACTCCAGTTCTCCCCGGTCACCAAAGCGTATGCATGATATCAGCCTTAAGTCTTCCCTCTTCCACCTCGAAGAGATTAGAACCCGCGAATCGATACCATTTAATCCAGCTAGGCACTTTTTCCAGGGTTATGTTTCACTCCATACGTACTAGGAGATGTGATTCTGACAATGTTGGTAGTGAAACGTAGCCGGTGAAAATCGGCTATCGGTATCGATTCGCGGGCTCTAGTCTGGATATCTGCGTACCGCACCTGTTCTCTGCTAGTGTGTCCCGTGCGATTTGCGTGCGTCAAACCGCCGTGAAACGACTAAAATGGAAGGCAGCGAGGGGAGCAGGTGGAAGTTGCTGAAAGGCACTCGAGTGATTCCGGTTGATGTCTGAGGTAAGCGAGCAGTCCCCACGACTGAATTCGTGATGGAATTCGCGATTCCAAACCATCTTTCATACTTTTACTCTGCTTCTCTTCATTCCATGCCACTTCTCACCGATCTCTTCCACTTCACTATAGTGGAACAAACCGATCCGTTGCTTTCTTCCGTTCCAAAATGAGTCCAATTCTCTCCCTTTTGAACACTCTCTCGTGCTATATTTCCGAAGTTTCATTCTGCGACTGCATTTTCGTAAATAGGTAAATAAAGGTTGGTAAATTTAAAAAAAATTCAACATGTGACCAAACCGTCCTGATTCGTGTTGGCAGCCTCTCCACATTACTTCGTCATTCCCCCCTCCAGCCTACCGTATGCCCTCCGTCACTCAATGTCTCCAGAGTCTCATTCACACGAGCAACCATACCTACTTTCTCTTCATCATTTTACCGCATTTCCTCTGTCAAGTCGCTCTGCTAATTTTAGTGCCATACCTTTTGAGCGCTTACTTCCCCCCACCTCCACCTTCACTTCACTGTACTTCCCCCCAACCCAAACCCTGCACCAGGTGATAATGCCTTCAGTTTGCGATGGTGTATCTAATGTCGCAGGTCTATATCCGTCTGCATTCCCCCCCCTACCAGGTTGCCAATGGGAAAGGCCTGCCAGGACCGGGTGGTATGATATCAGGCCGCAGCTAACAAGACTCGATGGCTATTCGCGGCTCCACCCTCCCCTCCCCCGACCCGAGAAATGAGCTGAAACAGAGGAAATGATACGTGAAACAGGTGGAAAATGATCTAGAACCCGTGGTAGTCTTTCGAAGAAAACGCACAAATTTGGTGCATTAGGCCGGCTGCCAATACTCTGATCTGACTTGTTACTTTTCCTGCATTTATAAACATTTTCTAATATTGTGGTTTTTCCATAAGTTAGTTATTCAAAAATTGGCTTCCGCCTTTGAAGTGGTACATGGTCTCACATTCAAACCAAGTGATAAGATTTGCGTTGCCAGAGGCGAGATGCCCAACCGAACCGAAGAGTAGTGTGAAGAGGAGGAGAGATTGCGGGTTGTTTGGGAGGGGAAGATGAAAGAAGAGCGGTATCTAATCGGGATTGCGAAGGGGAAGTGAACCTTTTGGGGGGAGGGGTTGAGAGTTTGTGGAGAAACACTCATTTGCATACTTACTGTGGCATCGGTGGGCTACTTGTCGTTTTGTCTCTTTATTGTTTTGTCTCGCTTCGGTCGGCCGCTTCATTGTCATTTTCTCGCTTACCTTATCTTCAAACTATAAAACTCCACACGGTTAGGCCATTAGATTATCCTCTCTCGATTTCCCCGTTCCGAGTGGTTTCCCCCATGCATCCTTTCCACTGTTTATCCATCTGCCCTGTTCACTTTTTCCTCTTCTCTTTCATGTCGCTATGTAGTTCCTTTTCCGGGATGGCAAATGCGCCTGCAAATGGTTCTGCCAAGACTGTAGGCAGCATACTGTATAGTCTAGCAATCATCTTTGGCATATATCGAACACTGCGCTTTGCGTAATGAAAGCCATGTGTAAGACTCGAGAAACATTGGCTTCACAGGCCTTACTTCTTCAAAGTCGAAGACATGCTGGCCTATAAGCCCTAGCTGGAAATGGAAGAGCTCCGGGGGGGGGGGATAAGCGATGGAAATCGATAGACAGGGCAGTCAGATAGAGGCGGTCACGGTGGCCGAACGTGACGAGCATCTTATGTCTCTCGCTTCACAGTGTTCTAAATGTTAAGCGAACGCGCCAAAATGCTTAAGATACGGTGTTTTCCGTACGAGAATTAATACCGAAATCACGGTTAATTACTGACATCTCGTTCGCTTAACATTTTCGCTGTTGCCAGAACATTGTGGCTTGGTTCTTGGCCAATTCGGGCTCGAATTCTCCTAATCCCCACCCTCTAGTTCTTACAAGAGATCCAGCTCATCTTATCAGTCTCGTTCCTGCGCCGCTGCAACAGTCATCATTTTCGCGTTTCGCTCTATAAACTTTGCGGAATAAGACATGAACTATGCCGCTGACTGTTATTCCTGAAACATATTCCTGCCGGGTTTCCCGGAAAATAGCATGTTCTTGCAGGTCAGGGAGGCTCTGCAGTGCCGTTTTGCGCCAGACATAGGCGGCTGGCCAAACGGGGAGAATAGGGCGAAGGGGGATAGATATCGCGTAGATGGATAGTAGAACGAGGTCACACGGTATGCTACGTCGCCTGTCCTGAAACCATTCATAAATAATAAAACTGTACAATAATAGTACGGAAAAGGAGTAAGAGAATCAGACGTGCTAGAAACCGAATAACTGATGTGTTCATTTGTCCGATTGTTTATCGATGGGTGCCTTCCAGTACAGGTAGTGACTGAAGTGCCCTTCCCATTACTTATGCAGGTCTTGAAACGTAAAAAAACGCGTAAGCGTTAGCCTAATTCGTTTGAGTAGTCGTTGACAGGAAGTGTAGCAGAGTTGGGGGGGGGTTGTCTGAGCATACAGAACACGCGCACACTGACTGTCTGACGTTCGCGGATCCCGTGACTGGATAGGGAGCTGGGATGGGATGCGATGCGATCGCTGGGATACTACCGACGTGAACGAGGATTGCAGAGCGCGATGGCTTGATCCGAGTGAACTTTCGCAGGTCGGAGATTACGAATAGACAGCCACACACATTCCGAAATGCCCTTCTGAACGAGTACTATCGGAGCAGCAGTGATAAGAGCTGAATTTCGGGGTTGCTTAGATCAATTTTGCTCAGGAACTTCTAATAGCTCTAGTATGGTTTATTCATGGTAAACCTTTAGTTTCGCATTCTTCTGTTTAATCTTGTGCACTTTCTCGCCAGATACTGAATGATCTACGAACAGACCTCCCTATTTCGCTACAGTATGGCATAGCTCAAGGTAAGCCGCGTAGGGTAATACCTAAGCTTCGCGCTTAACCTAACCTTAGGTCCGAAACCTCTGCCCTAATCTCGTTACTTGGAACGCCTAGATCGCCTACAGTCTTCTATTTCTCGCTCTCTCGGGCTCCGCCCACTTTTCGAGTCAAAAAGTGGGAGGAGTGGGCTGGCTCTCGGGTCTGCTTCATTTCTACCTTCCAAGTCTCCCTTGATATCCTCCGATAACTCTCTCCGACCCATCTCCCTCATCTACCCCAATACGGCCTTCCGCTTACTCACCTCCTCCCTAGTTCCCATCCCCTCCCCCTTC
>LS924595.1:178312-216249 GCA_900490955.1 Micoletzkya japonica | reverse complement strand
CCCCCGCTTTCATCTCACCCCCTTCCCATTGTGCCCTATACTCCCCCTCGCCATCATAGACTCCCGACCCCCTAAACTCTCTGTATTCCCCCCATTCTCTTTCCTTGCCACTGGCATTTCCCCCTTTTGGTCTTCTCTGACCCCAAGAAGTCTCTCTCTTTCCTACACGGAACTTACCTCTCTGCGTGTCCAAGCCCCTCTTATTCTCATCTCGGATAAGTTCGCCTGTGATCCATTCCTAATCTCGCCCTTCAATCCGCGGTTTTACTCTTCTTTCGCTTTTTACGCTTCACCTGAGATTCGCGTAGTCTTGCACTTGAAAGGTGCGCGTGAGAAACAACTTTCAGCTACAGTAATCCCTCCCTTTCACCTACCGTAATCCTCATTTCATTACGGTATTTGCATACTGTATCTATTGCATACACTGCCTTGTAGACTATTTCAATTTGTTGATGCCTATGACATAGACAAGAGCAGGTGACAAAAGAATAACACGTTATTCGCGGGTAAAAAACGATTATCGCTTATGTTTCGCGCGTTTATTCCTATCGAAGATATCGCAATTTCTTTAGTTGTGCGATGGTTACGGGAATATAACTAATCCCTATTGCAGAATACAAGTCCTTCTGATTCTCAATATTCAAATTCTCTTTGAGCGCTTTTCGCACCGTCTGGCACTGTGTATGTTGTCTTTGCCATGAGATATGTTCCAGCTTTGAAGGGATCTCTCCCTTTCCCTCTCCCTCCTTCCCCTCTCTCTCTATCAACTGTGTTCCCTGTCAAGTTCCCTCTACACATGTGCAAAGGCGTGCTTCATTTTGAATTCCTCACCTCAAATTTGTCTCCGCCCCTTTTACATTTTCACTTAAGTACCACCCTCACTTCGAACTAGTCAGTCTCTCTTATGGTGAGCTACCGTATTCCTCCCTCAATACCACTGTCTTGATCTACTCTTGATCTAATGTATTTCACAGATATTCTCAATTTCAATAACACTTCAATCTCTATCAGTCCATTCAATTCGGTACCTACCGTAGTCACTACTATTTTCTCGCATTCTCATTATTTAGCACACTTGACCTATCCGTTTATCCGTCTCATGTCTCTGAAAATCTCGCAAAATTTCCAAGGTCTAGCCAACTACCGTAACCCCTGAACTCGCACTACCTACCGTAATCCCGTAAACTCTCGCAATTCCCGGCTCTCATCTGGAATGGCGCCCAATGAGAGATTAGTGGTCTCCGCGTCTGTTTCTCTCTCCGGAAGTGAGAAGAGACGAGTCATTTATTAGTTGTAGAGGGGAGGGGGAGGGAAGGGTATGGGCAAAGGAGGGGAGAAGTGGGAGAAGTGGGGAAGGGTGGGTACAACGCATGGATTCGGCGAAGTAGGATAAGGTTTACGGTATAATCGATTGAGCTCTTTTGGATATATTTATAGTGGGAGAACAAGGCAGCATATTTGGGACTCATTAGCTTAGAACATGTACCTAATTCTTACGCGAATAAATAATATAGCTATTGTCAAAACAGGCCATTTATTCAGTATTTGTAATATATTCGCATTAAAACAAGCGCCTTCAGTAGCCTAATGAGTGTCAACCATCTGGAAACACTTTATACGCTAAACTACTTTGAAAAGCCTCCCGGGATCTAACGATGCCCATTCACAATGTCATGTGCGGTCCCGACACGCTTGCCCGGGATTACGGTATCGGCGAGATCCCTCCGTCAGCTTCCTATACTAGACTAAATCATCTGATTATTATCGTATTCTATACATTATCCTTGTCGATCGCTGAATTTACTCACTTTGCTAAGGTATTTTCATCATCACCCCTTACCCACTCTCCCACCACCTGTCCTCTTTTACCGTGAATTAGCACAGGTCTCCCTGAATACCCCATGATGCAGTGTCCACTGTGTGATATTATTAAATCAACTTGCGTCAAGGGTTCTCTCTCCTTCTCATTTGTCTCCAAATTCCTTTTCCGCGATTCCAGGTGTTCTGTCTGCTGGGGCTCTGTGAGAGTTACGAGGGATTGAGAGAGGGAGGGTGGGGGGAGGGATGGAGAGAGAGCAACAGAAGCGTGCGTATGTCCCTCTATTTGTAATATTGGACAGTGCGCCAGGCTTTTATGAGGTGGCCGAGAATACAACAGAAACACACCTCTCCCATCGTTCTTTACCACAGGACGCATTCCTCCTTCTGTTCCTGGCCACTAAATCATTCGGCCCTCCAAAGCACACGTGTAACAGTACTATCGACAACGTTTCTCTTCGAGACCGCATTTCGTCCCAATATAGGCCTCATCGCGCCTCTTCCGTGCCTATTATGCAAATTAGCCCGGTTACAGTAACCCTTTGCAGGGATGTCGGCTACCGTATATCACTCTGCCGAGGCTTCATCAATCTGCGTTGATACGGCGATCAAATCCGAAGAGGTGATTATTCATGCTTTCAGTAGATTCTCATAATTGCGCCCTACACAATTACGGCATACTGTCAACCAGCTCCTACCGTAACCCCACACTTCAGGCCTCACTTCCCTAATAACTTCATCATAGACACATATCTTGAGATCACAGAGCTTCCACACGAAAAGATGCTATCTACCTGCTCTTGATTCCCCTACCGTAGCCCCCCGCCGATTTCAGTCCTCGATTCCCTCCTCACCTACCGTATCCGCCTTCGAGCCGGTGTCTCCGTCGAAGAGCAGCTCTACTGCCAGTCCCGTGCCGCCCTCCATCTTCCAGTTCGCCTCGGGCAGTCCCTTCGTCAACAGTAAGCATAGCTATTATTGACGAAAAAGTTCCGTCAGTTGCCTCATGCCCTACTTTGTCTGCACTCTCTTCATACCGCTCCACTCTCTCGTCGGAAGTAGGAATGAGACGACTGACGAAACACTTTCCTCAACCATATGATCCCTGCTAGACGGCTCGCCATCGGGGTTCTGTAATGGCTATGCCTACAAGAATATAAATCAGTAGTCATCTAATATCAGTTATCCGCAGTAAATGAGCCCCATTCACATCTCGAACGGGGTCTAACGATACTTATAATTAGAAAGGATAGTCCGATCGAATCCCGTCCCACAATGTTCCGACAACAGTGCACATGTTAAGCGAACGAGATGCTAAAAAATAACCCTGATTCCGGCTAGAACTCACGCACGGAAAGCACCGTTCTCTACACATTTTATTTTGGCTCGTTCGCTTACCATTCAGAACATTAGTGGTCCCTTCAGCCGCCCTCTTCCCCTCGCTGCTGGTTGCCCACTCGCCGGAAAGCCTGCCCTCGCCCCTTCTCTCCTCGCCCCCTCCACCACCGCCTCAGGCAGTAGCCACCGTTGATAAGGGTAAGCCAACCCGTTGAGTTGGGTTTCAGTTTGCGATAGCTTCGAGCCTCATGGTATACTTCTGCCAGCAGACCAAGAGGTCATAGAGAGTGCGATAAAGTATGGGTCTGGTACGGATTGCCTATGTAATTAAAAGTGTGGTAAATCTTTCAGTGACCTCTCATCTCTCGCTGCTGCTCCAGCAACTCGCCTACAACAACTTGATACTGCAGGCCAGGTTGGGCGGCCTACCATAACCGTATCTAGTCCTAAAAATAGATCGTGAGCAAACACCTGAAGCCTTTGCAATTGTCTCCGATCCTGGAGATTTGTTCCAACTGCATGGCAAAGTTCACATTACGGTTCAAACTGCATCATAGCCTGACGACAGCAAGCGATAAGACTACGTTTACGCGAACAACGTTGGCCTCGTGTTTTCGAACCGTTTTGCTGCCTTTTTGCACGTTGCACTCCTCCTTCTTGTTGCGCAAGTTTTGTAGTAAAACGTCGCTAGCTTCTTTTTTCGTAGTCTCAAGTCACTTCGAACTTTGAAGAGAGTAAAGTCTGCGTCCGCATAGCCACAGCAATTCAGACTAATCATTTGGTTACGTTTCCGGAACCAGTACAGCTTACTTCATAGTTATGCTCAGCTACTGTTGCTCATAAAGCTGACCAGTAAATCGGTGATAAATCGTGAATAGTTATCTCTACTCTTATAATGATTCAGGGCAGTCCAGCCGGCGCTGCAGTCGTTCCTGTCCCCTCCGTCGGCCGCTCCCCGTCGTTCCTCGTACACCTTCTCCAGTGCCGAGACCCTCGCCATGTCCGATGCCCAAGGCAAGTTATTGTTCTACAGAAGCCTGAATAGATGGGAAACAAAATGAAAAAAATGATATAACTTATTGACCAGTAAATTTGCAATAGCGTAGTCTACACGATGATCTCATTCCATTCGGTCGTCGTATATCGGAAATGTAATAGTTATGGTTAGGAAATCGTCCCTTGCGCACGAGAGCGTGCAACATCGTAAAGAGCGTGCAGAGAAAGTAGGAAGATAGTTTGTTCATGAAAGTCTTTCGTCCATAACACGGGCTACAGTAACCCCTCGCAGGCATCCCCACAGCGACGCCGGTCCGTCGCAAGTCCACGCCCTCGACCTCGGCCAAGGAGGTCCGCTGTCCGGTGTGCGACAAGGCCTTTACCCGGCCCTGGCTCCTCCAGAACCACCTGCGCGTCCACAGTACGCATTGAGATTACCCTTGCTTTTAGGGTTATTATGCAAATGTAGCGCGGTAATAGTAGTTTCCTAGCCTTCTCTGCACGTGACAAGTGCGTGAAATTAGTTGTATCTTTTGGTGAATTCTTCTAAGCTAAATGGACTCATTTTGCAGCGGGTGAGAAGCCGTACAAGTGTACAACGTGCGGCAAGGCCTTCGCGGACAAGTCGAATCTCCGGGCACACATTCAGACTCATTCTGGTCAGTTTTACAATGAGTGGCAGAATAATATGCTTCAATACGAATAGAAATACATTGGTTCAATGATCTCTATGATAATCGTCTCGAAGCTAAATATTATGTGTCGGTATCTTGATAAAGCCCTTTAACCCCCACCCGTACCAGGCGTCAAGCTTGGTTCATTTATCTGTATGATCTCGAGTACACGATCCGCAAAACCATGGTAAAGATCCTCGCATCTTGTAGTAATAGTGTAGTTATGGACCGCTACGAATCCTATCGATAGCCGTAACCCCTCCTCATCCTCCAGGCATCAAGCCCTACTCGTGTCTCCGCTGCGGCAAGTCCTTCGCCCTCAAGGCGTATCTGTCCAAACACGAGGAGTCCGCGTGTCTCAAGGGAAGCCGACAGCAGCGGAACGAGTGGAAACCCCCCGTCCTGCCCTCGCTGGTACCATTCCCGACCCGAGTTTGGTAAGCTTTGCGAATAGTATTATGCAAATTTCTCAAAAAACAATATATTTCTATAACAATAATCTCTCCAAAAATGGTCAGAAAAGAAAATAATCGCGTCATTTCAGCTAAACACTCGTGCCATTCTCCACATCAACAGCTCAAGGAGTTGAATCCCTATAACCCCAATAACCCCGTTTGCCGCGTCCCATATAATATATTCGTAGAATATAGAGCTTTACCGTCTAGTAGTGCTAGCAATACGCATATTCGGTGAGCTCCTCACCCCCTAGAGTATTATAGATAGTGGCCCTCGCTAAATAATCTAAATGATATTCCTCGTTATTCGCAAAGTTCGTGCTAACGTGTACTGACCGTTCGTATTGATTGTATTACCGCAAATTTCAGCAGTTGGTATTGATTGACCGCCCTAAACTTACATTTCCCTGGGAGCGTCGCTTTTTTCTCTGTTCTATCGCATTATGTGTAATTACGGTGTATTCAACAGGCTAAATAAAGATTCCTTAGTAGACATTGGGCTTATCACTCACATGACGTCATAAAATAAGCTGTTTAAATACAGAACAAAGAAGCAATAGACATAATTTATGCGCTTATAAGAAGCAATCACATCGTGGCAGTAGTCACGCGAAATTACCATAATATTATCGACGACAACGTTCCATCAGTAAACTTCCCCTTCGTGCTCTCTTCGTAGTAATAACAGCGGAACGTTTTGCTCAATAATTTTTTGTTGTTAGATATAGATTTAAAAGCTTTTAACGTTTTTCCTAGGCTCTCAGAACAGGTTGTCGAGTCGTCTCCGTGCGTGGGCGGGGATGTGCCGGGATTCGCGTCTTGCTAGGATAAAGGAGAGCACGGCGACGATCAGCAGAGTAGCGAGAACGGCCGACAGTAGGAGGGAAGAGCCGAGGGCGGACAGGCAGAGTAGTGGCCTGGAGGGCGCCGCCCCCAGGGCAGAAGGCGCTGCGGAGGCTGTAAAGGGTGAGTTTTGAACCTTAGGGGTGATCTTTGATCTCTAGAGCTTAGCTTTAGCATAGTTGATAAGTGAGGTCTTGAATTTACTCCAATAGGCGCGCACGTTTAACGCTATGCTAGATTGATCTTTGATCTTTAATTTGGTAGTGGTCTTGAATTGATTGCATTTACAATAGCCTCACGGTACAAGGTCGATCTTTGATCCGGAGCGGTAACCTTTGATCTTTGAACTTTCTGGAAAACCTACGTTTGTCGTCGAAGGGCAGGACGATAACGTCGACGCTCAGGTCGGTCTCCAGCTTCTTCTTCCGCTTGTCGTCCGACTCCCTGCTGGCTCGCTGCAATATAGTGGATTAAAAAGATCCGTCGGAAAATCATTCCGAATATCAAGCGAGAGAGTGTGCAAAGGTGAGAGAATTAGACTCATTTTGGAACGAAAGAAGCTGATGGATCGGTTTATTCCACTATAGTATAGAATGCCTTGTTATTATAGTTTATGCAATTCTCCGGAAAATGAATAAAAAATGGATTGAATACATAGCTCCGTGAAATACACATACCGTTAAGCTAGTAAATTTGCGCCCAAATTTGAAACTTTCCCCACTTTTGGCATAAGTCGGCTCAAAATGATCGTACAGAGTTCTAGTTGGTCGCATTCGAATCCTCACAACGAGACCTATCTGTGTATCAAGTTTGAACGAAAACGGATCACGTTGAAAGATTCTATGGAGCGAAATAAGAGAGCGGAAAGGGTACACAGGCCTATGCAATATTTGCGAGAGAGAGGTAGAAATGGAATCTTTTTTTACCTTCAAAGTTATCCGATCTTTATCAAATTTGTCACACAGATAGATCTTGCCATCAGGAATCGAATGGAACCAACCAGAAATCTCTGTGACCAATTTGAACCGAGTTATGGCAAAAGCGGGGAAATTTTCAAACTTGGGCGCACATTTACTAGCTTGACTGTATTGTTTCGTCAATTTTGTTGTTTCGTTTCGGCGAAATTTTTGTTGTTTCTTTAAAAAAAAACTTTTTTTTAGAAAAATTTCGACAGGACTACCCGGTACCCAAACAAGGAATTCGTTCGAATGCAACACCTAAACCCGTGATCTCGCACCTTTCCATGGCTAATTTTCTCATGCACTGCACCGCACACCATTTATTATTATGCAAAATTCAACATTCCAACGAAAAAGCCCCCCTTCAGTCGGAATTCCCACCTGCTTCTTCGTTCCCGTAGACGCATCAGGCAGTTGGGGTGCGGGCTCGAAGGTGGAGGCCTGAGATGCTATGCTATGCTATTCCCCCCGCACAACGTTCTGCTCCAAAGGGTGGATTATGCTTGCCCCTTGGAGAAGTGAAGATTACAAAAAGCGGGCCCGCGAACGATTCACTACCATCAACGAATAATAGTCAGCATGCGATATTATTGCAGATGCGGTGTACGGGCTATAATGTTGATATTGTCATGAAAAGGTGCGGAATCGATTGATGTATCGTAGATATTACAGAGAATGCGTTTAGAATTTACCGTAGATTTGTCATGCGTCGCAGCCACTTGTGTGGTCGTGTCGATATGGAGAGTTACCGACACCAATGGTTCCGTTGTTATCTCGGAAGAGGAAGCGTCATTCTGCATATAAATGCTCATTACATTGAGCTTCCCTATCATCGTTGCCGCTGTTAAACAAATAGCGCTAAATGGTCCAGATCCCAGGCTGATTCTATTATTATTATTATTATTATTATTATTATTATTATTATTATTATTATTATTATTGTTATTATTATTATTATTAAATAACAATATCGCTTACCTTATTGAACAGTGTTGAAATCGTCGAGGAGGAGAAGTCGGTTCGGTAGGGCGGGTCAAGAGGGGAGTCCGTCTTGTTGAGAAGTGCTTCAAGATTAACAATGCCATTATCTTTAACGAGATAACAACCCAGCTAAGCGAAACTGTGGTTAAAGATTCCATTGGATTTGTGGTCGAAGTGTACATTCTCTATATAATATAGGTCCGCCCTTACCCGACGATATCTCTATGGAAATTTCGTCGTCCTCTTCGTTACTTCCCAAGCTCTTGTCCGTCGTGGAAGTGAGCAGGTAGATCACCTTGTCTAAATAATGGCTTTCTATTTTTCAATCTCGTAATCAGTATTTATTTATGCATGCTTTATGGATCTTTGATGCTCCATATCAAGGTATTTTCATATTTCCAACAACACAACACAATTTTACGAATTCATCCTGTACATACCTTTTCCGGATGCCGTTCCGTTGTTGTTCTTCTTTACCTTCGTCCCGATTAGCAGCTTCGTGTCCGCCTTCTCTGCTGAGTTCTCGCTCGATTTCAGGGGAGAGTCCTTGAGGGGAGGGCTGGAAAACATAAAATTACCCACTTCCTTGGCACGCTTTGATAAGATGCTCAAGACTCCCATCCAAAATTCTTCATTGCGATGGTTGAGAAAATTGTTCCATTGGTTGTCAGCATTTCTATGCACGACGAAGGATATACGGTGTTTACATTTTTTTTCGTCAATGCTATTATGCACCAAGTAAAGCGTAAAACGGCCTCACTCGCTCTTGAACGGTGGCCCATCGTCGCCGGCTATCGGCTTGAAAAACTCCTTCGGATCGGGCGGACCTGCATTTATTTTATTTTTTTAAATTCAATTATTTACCGTTTACGGAAGGTCGGGAATTTCATCGGTTAGAAGCACGGATCGCATAATTCATCATAGCTATTATTGGAGGAAAAGGAACGTTGGGCAATCTTTGCAGCGCACTCCGCTAAATACAGTGAAACTCTCTTGGCAAAATGCCAGCTTAGGCTAAAAGCCGGCTCTGGCTGAAGTTTTACGGTGGTTAGCGGAAAGAACTGTGCAGCTCTCTCAACGTTCATTTTCCCTTAATATTAAACTCCATAGTTTGTACCTCACGTCCATTATTATGGTGACTGTGTATTTTTAACTTTTCTTCTACTTCAGAGTAATCTTACCTATCATATCGTAATTTGTGTGATATAGACTATAAAATATAATCGTACCTCCATTCGCTCCAAAGGCGTCCTTGAAGTCCTCGCTCGACTCTAGAGGCTTCAGCTTGAGGTCTGCCGGGAACAGCCCTCGAGGCGGGCCGTCGCGTCTTGAAATCGCTGCGTTGATTTCAAGCTTCCTTGCTCCAAGAAATTCGTGAAATTCGGTCAAATACACCATAAACCTTGCTTGTTTATGGTTCAGAAAAATGTTCCGTCCGTTGTCTCATTCCTATTTCCTCCGATAGAGCGAAGCGGCATGAAGAGAGTGCAGACAAAGTAGGAATGACGTTTACTGACGGAAAGGTTTCGTAAATAATAAGAAACACTAACATCCGCAGATGCTACCGTACCTGTCCTCTTCGTCCTCCTCTTCCCTGCTGTGTGCCGGGGGCGGGCCGTGTCTGAGCGGTCCGAAGTGGGGCGGTGGGCGGCCGCGGGGTGGTCCTTATAGACTATGCTTTACAAACTTATCTAAGGAGTCTATCTACACTTTATTGCCCAAAGATGAGCAAAGTCATGTTCGTCCTATATTATACGATCGACGAAAATGCACCGTCGGTCGCCTCATTCCCATTTTCGACGAGAAAGCGAGGGCAGTACGAAGAGAGTCAAGAAGAATTGGGAATGAGATTACAGACGGACTACAGTTACAGTTTACAGTTTAGTCGCTTTATCGAGGACAACAAGCGTGCGGGGCGGGTCGTATTTTGCTCCACGGGTCGTGTAGCGCCTACTTCCGACGTCTGATGGACTATTTTCCGTCAATAATATGTGCATACCATCATGCGGTCCGTGGTCCTCCTCCGACTCGTGCTGGGGCCTGCCCCGGTGGGGTGGCGGGCCGTGGTGGGGACCTGGATAAGCGGAGAAGACTTGCTGACCGTTACAAGGCGAACATTTCGTCACTTACTTAAGATGAGAAGTGATACTTGATACTTATGCAAAAATTATGATGATGAAAGGCGCACAATACCCCCGTACCTCCTGGACCAGGAAAGGGCAGGCGACGGGGCGGTGGCGGACCGCGTTGCGGGAAGCCGGGAAACTGCAAGCGAAACTTCGATTTTGGTTTTTGGATGGCCAAGCTTTTTCACGAAAATCTTCCTCCGATAGCATGCCTCTTCATTCTGCTCCGCTATTTCGTCGCAAAATTAAAGAAATCAAAGCAGCGATTTCAAGGTGAGAGACAACTGGCAGAGCATTTTCCTCAACCATATAGGACGGGCTGATAGCGAGATAAGAAGACATGATGACATCCGCGGATGCATCCCGACACACAGCAAACTATTGGGATTCCACCGTGGATTTCCGACATTTGCCTTTGCGTCCGGAGGCCATCCTGTCTCTTTCTATCTCAGCGGGTGGTCTTATGTATTAAATAGTGGATTAAAAAGATCCCCGTCGGAAAATCATTCCGAATATAAGGCGAGAGAGTGTGCAAAGGTGAGTGGATTAGACTCATTTTGGAACGAAAGAAGCTGACGGATCGCCGTTTATTCCACAATATATGGAGTATGATAAAGCGTACCGGCGGCCGCTGGCCGCCCTTGAACGGTTGCAGCAGTACGGGATGGTGAGGGGGCGACGGGAACTCGCGGGGCTGTGGACCGCCCCGATGCGGAGGACCGTCGTCGTCGTCGTCTGAATCGAGATAACCACCGTATTATGTTTACGCAATATACTTCCGAGAAGGAATCAACACAGGTGTACTCATTTGCGCACATTTTTTTTCCTTTTGCATTTTCCGCTGAGACACGGCATTAGTACAGCCAGGAACTCGGCGAAGTAGGACTACTCGAATAGTTTTCGCGTTTCTAAGCAAACGCATACATCGACCTACCGTCGTCGTCGTCGTCGTCCTCATGCGACCTGTGCTTCGGGTGGGGCTTCGGGGGCCTTTCGTGCTCGCCCTCCTCCTCCTCCTCCTCCCCCTCCGGACTACTCCTGTCGTTGTCCTTGCCCTCGGACGACTGCCGAATGGGCCCGTTCGTGAAGAGGTGCGAGCCGTCCGAGTGCGAGTGACCCCCCTCGCAGGAGGGCGGCTCAAAGGTACTCCACAATCAAGACAGTCCACGACAACCTAGCCATTCAAAAATAACATTATCTACTGTTTCAACATACTTTCCTTATTGGCTTGCTTTCCTATAGGACGATGAAAAAGAGCATACGGAATGCATGGTGATGAAAAGTCCTCGATTACTTACTGTTAGCCCGTCGCAGCCCCCGTCCCGCTTGAAGCACAGCTGGACGGTGCACGTGAAGAAGACTTGGATCTGCAAATGCCGACAATACTTTCCGATCACTTAATTTCATGCTTCATGTCATTCCACACATTTCATCTGAAGAATCTGGAGAAGGGGAAACAGAGAAATGCTTTCTGGCGCGTATCACGTCCCTTTATGTTACCAACGTAGGAAACACCATGAACAGGGAGGGTGCTTATTCCGTTCCCTACACAGTAATCAGAGATTGACCTTGTCGGCGTACTTGAAGATGGCGGACTTGGCGGAGGCCGCGAGCATGTGCGTGTCGTACGTGATCTCGGGCAGTAGGACCGCGTCCACGCCGCACCTGACAAGACAAAATACACGCGGAGAGAGATTGCCCCCCACATGGGGTAACAGTTTACCCCAGCAAGCGGGAGCTGTTGCAAAGTATATTTGAGGAAAACGGAACGTATAATTCTGTTTTACGAGTTGCGCTGTTTAGCAGATTTTTCTCACTTTGAGACAGCACCATTCCCCTCTATAATATGATAGCGATGAGAGTGTATGCTTTTTGAGATCACCACCACCAAGACTTTCGCATAGAGTGTATTAGAATTAGATAGTATGACGCTAGAGGGCCCGGAATCTGAGTTACGCCCGGAACGGTTATATCTTTCTTTTTTCACTACTATACACCAGATTATTAGATACGCAGAACTTTCCGAGCAACTAGCGTTTTGAATGGCATTCACTTATTGTAAGAGAGAGTTATGTGGTCAGTGTGACTGCGGCAGGCATTCAAAAGATCACAACTACCAGTCGCATGCCAGTTAGTAGTAAAAAGACGTGCAATGAGCTGGTGGTCTAACGGATCACCACTACCACACGCATTATACTAGAGTGCTAAGTGAATGGCCGAGGACTGGATATTAAGAGAGAAAAAGAGAGACACTGTGTCTGTATCGAAAGCGAAAAGAAGCAAAAAGGCAGACAACAGAAGGGCGCATTATGACTAGTAGCGCGGAAGCAATGAACATTGCAAGGTGCAAGATCAGGCATGAAACTAATGCTTTGAGAAATTTCACAGGCCAACATACGCAAAGCTATGCAACAGTAAAAAAATCGTCTTGGGTGGACGCTTTCTGCCTTCTTAGCCCTTCGCTAAGCTACGATTTTGCACTCTAACACTCCGAGTCTTCACGATAACCATACACTATTCGCATCGTATGTGCTTGGGCGCACGTGTGAACGTATTCAATGAATAAATAACTGCATCACCAAACACCCGCCCCCTACCCTCGGTCGTCGATGAGCTCGAAGCGCTTGCCCGCGCCGTCGTCGACATAGCACGAGTGGATGAGCATGCCGTAGGCGGGCGCCGGCCCTTTAAGATAGATAGACAGTTTATGCAGATCACAAGGAAAAGAAGCTTGTAATCTGCTTAAAACTGGAAACGAGGCTTGTGATCTGCATAAACTTTTAAAAAGCGAAATCTTATTTTTCACTTTTCCTCTCGTGGTACGAATAGGTATAAATGCATTGTTGTCTGGGAAAGAGCTGGACAACGCGAGTGACTGGCTGCTGCAATCCTTGTGACTGTCGAAAGATTTTGCCTAAATACCCCAAGACATGCTGCCGTACCTTCGCCGCATTTCCACTGGTGCGTCACCTCCTCGCCCACGCGAGCGTACTTGATTGGCGATTCAGCGTTGGTGCCCTGGAAATAGCAAATATACCGGCAGGCAACTCCGCATATTTGATTGAAATCATGAAAAGGTTAAGAGGTTTTCATTTGGCTGAAGTAGCATCTTCTAGGAATTTTATCTTTGAAAAAATTAAATGCAAGCTTACTTCGTGTATAGAATACGTGCACGAGGGAAGGGCGAACTCCTGCTCGATGATAGAGGTGGTGAGGCGTCTGAAAATTGTAAATTAAATAGCAAACTATTGGGACGTACGGAATAGGACCACAGGCAATGGAAAAGCGACGATACACAATAGTAGCGTTACTTCTACACTAATTTCAAGCTAACGCAAACAACCGATAATAAACAAGGAAAATGTGAAAAAGAAGATGGAAATATACCCAACGTCCACTTCCGTTTCAAGGTTCTTGACTGATTCGAGAAAGAAGCAGCGCACGTGGAAGGCCCGATCGAGTCCCGTCACGAAAACCTGATTACGGTAGGTTTTTAATGCTACAGTATCACTTAGTATTTTTTGCTACAATCGTAATTCAATTTTTTTATTTTGACTTAGTCTTAAGTGATTATCAAGATAAATGCTTACCGGATGAAAGGAGACGATCAATGTGAAGGAGTAAGTGACACCGCGAGGGTTGAGCTGAAAGTATATAATATTTTATGTTAAATAATGTATGAAACTGTTAAGTAAACAATAATGAGAAAATTTCGAAAAGTAGAGAGTTAACTGTTGACCGTTCGTTGCCGACGCATGCCACACGAGCCGAACCGTAGGCTGAAGTCAGCCTGGCCCTTGGTACCGGTACCCTGAAAACCTGATCGGTTGTGGGCATCTCAACTTGAAGGCGGCGCGCTGTCCACGACGCACTACGGTATTTATCAGAATTTGTTGCATATCCCTGAAAATTGGTGGCGCTTCAAGGCTTTGGTTACTTTTTAGAAAAATAAGGAAGTAATGCTTGCGCTTCTCCACTTGCCCCCCAGCACATGCAACAGGAAGCGTAACTTGTCACTTTCAAAAAGGAAACAAAAAAGCATGTCTACTGCTCTAGCGTCCCGAGCCCACCCTATTCAGCCGCAGGCACTCCGGATTCTCCGCCTCCCCTTGGACGTACAGGCGCCCGTTGAACGGGTGCAGCGTACTGACCACGACGCCGATCGTCTCCCCACCGCATCTCAACAAGCTTACTGTATTATATAATTTCAGGTACTATACATAAAAATAAGTGATGTTGATTTTAATAATCTGCTTACAAGTATTGTATGCACTGGGAAATCTGCATAGGCAGAGATTAATGCTCAAAGATAAGAAAATGCGAACGCACAGTGCTGTGGCTACCTGACTTTAAGACGTAATTGTTGCTTTTTTATTTTGTTGCTCATAATTTTTGAAGGAAATTTGCATAGGGGACGATTAAACATCAAAGATCAAAGATCAAAAACGGCGAACACTTACAGTACTTCCGGCTGGCCGACGACGCCATTCTCCGGCTCGACGCCATTCTCCGGCTCGGCCCGGGCCGTCAGTAACGGCACGAGGAGAAGAAGCTGCGAGAGCCGATTACAAGGGAAATGGATCAGAATGAGAAGCGTCTCGTTTTCCTACCACGGACTTTGCAATCCTTCAAATTCCTAATTTTTTTCCATTTTCTTCCATTCCAATAAATCAGAATTGGTAAAGGAGGAAAAGAGCGAAGATGCTGCCAAAAGGATGAGCATACGGCAAAGTGAGATGGCAAATTCCCTAAAATGCAAGTAAAATTGAAAACCACTCACCATAGCAGCTTCCTCCACTTTCCGCACTATACACCGCTCTTGCCGCAGGCAGTGAACAGGGAGAAAATACGTGAGTATGTGTACGATTAGCCCGGGGAAAGAGGGAGAGGGCGCAGATAATAGTAATGAGCGGAGCTCCCCAGGACAGACCAGATATCTCAGTCCCTCTCTTTATTCTTCTCCACTGCGCAGGCTTTTTCAACCCCCCTTATAACTCACTACCAGGCCGACGGGGGGCGAGGCGCGCTCGGGGGCATATATACTACAGCCGCCGCCGGGGGATGAACGGGACTCTGGAGAGGAGCCGGAGAATGCGGTCTTTTTGCCGGAATTAACACGGAAAGTTGCCGGCCCGGACGCGGGCACAATGATGTTGCACGAGCATTTCAATGGAGACATGGAGAGGGGGAGAGGGAGAGGCAAGAGAGTAATGAGATGAATGAGGGAGGAAATGACTGGCATAATGTGGGGGGATCTCTTTAAATCTTCGCTCTGTAAAGATATCTAAAATAGTTTGCGAGAGATGATTACATAGTTCGCTCGTGAATCTTTCAAAGTTTTGCATAACAATCTTTATTCGTCATTACCTGGGCAGATTTTTTAGCATGGCTGTGTAAAGACATAATATGTGTGATATCAAGGAAATGTAAAGGAGACAAACAAAAGAAGGAACCCGCTGCGGGTGGGGTAAGGGGGTTAATTGTAGATATATTATATCAGAAAAGGCACGAATATTGCCTACATCCTGTAGGGATGAAACTAGAGGAATACGTTCAACGAGTGTGTCTGAGTTAGCTGTCAAGATATGGTTGAGGAAAACGTTCCGGCAGTTACCATCATTCCGGTTCACAGCGACCGACGCGTTGTGAAGAGAATACAGGCAAAGTAGGAATGCGATTACTAGCGGAACACTTTCGTCAATTACACCTAGCGATGTAATCCGGAGACAATACACAGTAATAGTCTAGTGGTCACCGAATAGCGAACAATGCAGCCAAAATGCAATCGGTCGATAACCAAGGAGCAAAATACCATACCAGTCAAACGGTAGACGCGATAATAGCGATATCTCAGATTGGAAAAAGGGGGGGGGGGCGATATTCACAGTTAGTTGGCAGGGGGATTATTAGCATTGTAGATAGCGAAAGATTCAATCCCATTGAAATCACAGAAAGCTGGGAATAAATAGATTATCACTCTGATAGATAATATGTTTACTAAGGAAAAGAAATAAGTAAATCGTTAAGTTGATTAGTAGCATTGTATGTGAATCAATGCACTGGTCAGCAATAAACCTAGTAGGATAAACAGATGCGTCAGTTCAGAAAAAACTATGTAAAAACAGAATTAGGCGCATTTGGAACTGGAGAAACTGACGGACCGGCTTATTCTACTTTAGATTCTAGTCAACGTTCGAAGGCCAGAGGTCTAGTTACACAGTGTTCTGACAACAGTGAAAATGTTAAGCGAACGAGTTGACGAAAAATAACCCTGATTTCGGTAGAAACTCTCGCACGGAAAACACCGTATCCTAAGAATTTTGGTTCGTTCGCTTAACATTTAGAACACTGTGGTTAGAGTTCTAGGGAGAGTCCTCAGATGGAGCGAAGAGCGCTGGTATCACCGGTTTCCACTCGTTCCGCTGCTGTCTGCTTCCCTTGAGGCAGGCTGACTCCTCGTGTTTGGACAGATACGCCTTGAGGGCGAAGGACTTGCCGCAGCGGAGACACGAGTAGGGCTTGATGCCTGGTACGGGTGGGCTTATGGTTAGGCTAACGATGGATTCGTACGGTTTGACAACATTTTTTGTGTCTTATTCTACGAAAAAATCCGATTTGATATGGGGGAGGGGCAATCCGTTTACATATCTATATGTTATAGATACAAACAGTTGGCGGACTATGGAATACGCTGGTTTTCTACCGAGAGAGCTGAAAAATCACACACATAATCTAACCTAAATATTTCTATACGTATTGAAACCCTTGGGAGGTGTATAGCTAGCTGTCTGGCAGAAGGAGGCGAAACAGCTATGCACCGTTTAGCATTATTTGTACATTTTCAGTAATAGCGTAGTCCATAAAACGTTGTCTTTCCTTATTATTTCGAACCAATAAATCAATAAAACTTTTCTTCTAATATTCTGCCACTCACTCATTGAAAACTGACCAGAATGAGTCTGAATGTGCGCCCGGAGATTCGACTTGTCCGCGAAGGCCTTGCCGCACGTTGTGCACTTGTACGGCTTCTCACCCGCTGCAAGATCAACCGTTTACGGAGTACCGTATGCTAATCGATTTCTTCGCATCATAAAGCCCGGAGCTGTGTAGCATACGGCTATAGCGTTCAGAATATTCGCTAAAATGGTACAAAATGAGTTCCGTCAGCCCTACGTTGTGTGGACTCGCTACTGCTGCTCTCCACGGAACTAGGAATGAGGCAACTGGCGGAACATTTTATACTCCACCACCACCGTAAATGCTCTTACTGTGCGTTCGGGCATGATTCTGCAGTAGCCAGGGCCGGGTGAAGGCCTTGTCGCAGGTTGGACAGCGCACCTCCTTGGCGGAGGTCGAGGGGGCGGAGCACCGGCGACGGACCGGGGTTACGGTATGCGTGGGCTCTGGAATGGGCACGATATAGTGCATAGACTAGCAGGTAAGTCAGTAGATCATTCCGCATATAGAGGTATACAAAAGTAAGAAAATTACTAGTAACGTTGAAATAGCTTTCTCGGTGCACAAAATAATGCTCGAATTAAGCTTTCAATGGACGAACTATATTTGTGATATAGTCAAACACTTCACGAGAACAAGGAATACCTTGAGCATCGGACATGGCGAGGGTCTCGGCACTGGAGAAGGTGTACGAGGAACGACGGGGAGGGGCCGAGGGAGGGGACAGGAACGACTGCAGCGCCGGCTGCACTACTCTTCAAGTAAATATTTTTTTATATTTTTTATCTTTATTATTTATTGTATGCTGTTTTTGGGGTTGTAAAAGAGCTCTAGATGCGGTCGAGTGAAGTCATTTTGGCTTACTTCTTTCTGGCATTGGCTACACAGCATAGCATAGCAGGAGAACGTAGGGGCAAAAACGCGATAAGAAGACAAAGGTTCTAGAAGAGAAGCTGGAGAAAAAGAAAGTGCGATCGCGACAAATGAAGAGGCTGCGGCTGACAAACGCTTTGCGGGAGGAGACTAGAATTCTCGGCTTCACGATGGTGTAGGCTATAGCGTAGTAGCCATATACGCACTTTAGCTAGGCAAAATGTTAAGCTGCACTTTTTAGAATTCAAATTCCCTTCCCTTAATTTGGCCGTTATTGCTAACCTCTGGGTCTGCGCCACCTGGAGCAGCAAGTTGTTGTACGCGATCTGCTGCAGGAAGAGCGACAGCTGCGGGTTGCCTGCAAAGTAGAGATATGTGCATGCTGCGGTTTGAAAACCAAACCTTTTAATTGCATTATGCGACCGAGAGAGAGCGATGAATAGAATGGAAGAATGAAGAGAGTCAGGCGATAAATACGCTAATCGCGCTTGGTTTTCAAACCCTAGTGCATGCGCGTTCTGAGTTCTTTTGGCCATTATCTTTCATTGCGATTGGTGACGAGAGGCGTCGCGGTTATGAATGATGTGTCACAATGTTCTGACAACAGTGAAAATGTTAAGCGAACGAGATGACGAAAATAACCCTGACTTCGGTAGGAACTCTCGCACGGAAAACACCGTATCCTAAGCATTTTGGATCGTTCGCTTAACATCTGGAACACTGTGTGTGTGAAGCCTAGGCATCAAACGAACTCTCATGCACAACGCTACTGTAAAGCGCAGCCGTACGGTTGGGGACATTATCCACGTCAGTTGTCCTTTATGGTTGAGCAAAAGGCTCCATCAGTTTTCTCAACGAGAAAGCGAAGAAGATAATGTATTTAAGTGTGACCGGGGTTGCGTACTCTCAACAACTAGGCCAAGTCTTGGCACAGGTCGATGATATAGCCCCTCATTGTCAGCAGGAGTTCCGCAGCCCAATGCATATATATGTACCGTACCTGCTCGGTCAGCAGTCGGGGGCGGGGTGTGGAGGATGGGCGAGGGCAGACTTCCGGAGGAGGAGGGAGTGAGGAGACCGGCAGAGAGCAGCGCGGCTGCAATGGGGAGGGAATATTATAGATAGATATATTTACATAGAAACGCGAGATAAAAGCAAAAGAAATTAGAGATTATATAGTTCAATTCGTGCTCAAGATCAGTGTCATCTCCTAATGACGCGAGATAGCCTGATGCTGAGTTGATCTGTGCATAAGCTTTTTCATGCTTTTCATTTCTATAATGCAAAATCACATTTAGATAATGATGCTTAATTCTGTTTTGTTTCTTGGGTTTATATCAATCGGCAAGCAGGCTTGAGACTAACCGGTGGACAGCGGGGTCGAGAATTGGAAGACGGACGTGGGCACGGGACTCGCGTCGCTCTTAGACGGAGACACCGGCTCGAAGGCGGATACGGTAGGCGAGGAGGGAATCGAGGACTGAAATCGAGCGGGGGCTACGGTATGGGGAATAAAGAGTAGGTAGCAGCTTGCCATGTGAAAGTTCTGTGATCTCTCAGGAAATGAGCCTATGATGGCATTTTAAGAGAATCGAGAACTGAAATGGGTGAGGAATAAGCTAATGAACAGTGGGTTAGCGACCGCATGTCATAGGTTTCCCTAGTATGGAAACATTCTTACGGTACCGCTTCACATCGGATTAATCACGTATTTCAAATGGCATAGTACCATATAGGATAAAGGCTATCTGAAACATACCTCATCCTGCTTCGAAGTCGAACTCTCGCCACAAGTGGTCGAGGCATCGTCCGCCTCGTGGTAGACGGTATCCGACATCTGAATTTGAAGGAGTTGGGTCCCGCCGCGACAATCAGGCATACGGTAGCGTCTTTGAGTGAATAAATGCTAAGTGACGAAAATGAGGACAGGGTACAGTAACCTATAGAAGAGGACTGATGGCGAGAAAAGGAACTAGGGTCTCGAAGCGAGAAGAAGTTTTCGCGATAGTACTGTTACACGTGTGCTTTGGAGGGCCGAACGATTTAGTGGCCAGGAACAGAAAGAGGAAAATGCGTCCTGTGGTAAAGAACGATGGGAGAGGTGTGTTTCTGTTGCATTCTCGGACACCTCATAAAAGCCTGGCGCACTGTCCAATATTACAAATAGAGGGACATACGCATACTTCTGTTGCTCTCTCTCGATCCCTCTCGATCCCTCCCCCCACCCTCCCTCTCTCAATCCCTCGTAACTCTCACAGAGCCCCAGCAGACAGAACACCTGGAATCGCGGAAAAGGAATTTGGAGAGAAATGAGAAGGAGAAGGAGAACCCTTGACGCAAGCTGATTTAATAATATCACACAGTGGACACTGCATCATCGGTATTCGAGATTCACAGTAAGAGGGGCAGGTGTTGGAAATATCGGAAATGGGGTGGGGGGTTATGATGTGATATCACCCGGGGCATCGTGGGCCCGACTAGAAGACACCTAGATACAAAAAGGAGCAACTCTAAGCGATAATGGCCTAATTTACGGTACTGATCGGAGATTACTGTGCATTACAGCACACTTTCCGATGCAATTAAATTACGTAATCATTGAGAATGTTGAGAACAGAACAAGGAAGCGAGGCGCGAATCTCGAGGGCTTGACATTAGGGAGGGTAGGGTATGGAGTTCCCCCCCCCCTGGACAGCCAGAGATCGCTATAAGGGGTTAAAGGCACCTAAGCGGGTTAAGGCCCCAAATTCGTAGGATTGCTGGAGGGGCCAAAAACTGTCTGACCCTATCGAATACACGGTCAGCTCAGCTAGCCTCATTCTCATGCTACCGTAATCCCGGGCAAGCGTGTCGGGACCGCACATGACATTGTGAATGGGCATCGTTAGATCCCGGGAGGCTTTTCAAAGTAGTTTAGCGTATAAAGTGCTTCCAGATGGTTGACACTCATTAGGCTACTGAAGGCGCTTGTTTTAATGCGAATATATTACAAATACTGAATAAATGGCCTGTTTTGACAATAGCTATATTATTTATTCGCGTAAGAATTAGGTACATGTTCTAAGCTAATGAGTCCCAAATATGCTGCCTTGTTCTCCCACTACAAATATATTTAAGAGCTCAACTGATTATACCGTACACCTGATCCTACTTTGCCGAATCCATGCCTTGTACCCACCCTTCCCCACTTCTCCCACTTCTCCCCTCCTTTGCCCATACCCTTCCCTCCCCTTCCCCTCTACAACTAATAAATGACTCGTCTCTTCTCACTTCCGGAGAGAGAAACAGACGCGGAGACCACTAATCTCTCATTGGGCGCCATTCCAGATGAGAGCCGGGAATTGCGAGAGTTTACGGGATTACGGTAGGTAGTGCGAGTTTAGGGGTTACGGTAGTTGGAGGAATTGAGGGTTACGGTAGATGGCTAGACCTTGGGAATTGCTCGAGATTTTCAGAGACATGAGACGGGTAAACGGATAGGTCAAGTGTGCTAAATAATGAGAATGCGAGAAAATAGTAGTGACTACGGTAGGTACCGAATTGAATGGACTGATAGAGATTGAAGTGTTATTGAAATTGAGAATATCTGTGAAATACATTAGATCAAGAGTAGATCAAGACAGTGGTATTGAGGGAGGAATACGGTAGCTCACCATAAGAGAGACTGACTAGTTCGAAGTGAGGGTGGTACTTAAGTGAAAATGTAAAAGGGGCGGAGACAAATTTGAGGTGAGGAATTCAAAATGAAGCACGCCTTTGCACATGTGTAGAGGGAACTTGACAGGGAACAGAGTTGATAGAGAGAGTGGAGGGAGGGAGAGGGAAAGGGAGAGATCCCTTCAAAGCTGGAACATATCTCATGGCAAAGACAACATACACAGTGCCAGACGGTGCGAAAAGCGCTCAAAGAGAATTTGAATATTTGAGAATCAGAAGGACTTGTATTCTGTATTAGAGATTAGTTTCTGCTATAGGGATTAGTTATATTCCCGTAACCATCGCACAACTAAAGGAATTGCGACATCTTCGATAGAAATAAACGCGGCGAAACATAAGCGATAATCGTTTCTACCCGCGAATCACGTGTTATTCTTTTGTCACCTGCTCTTGTCTATGTCATAGGCATCAACAGATTGAAATAGTCTACAAAGCAGTGTATGCAATAGATACAGTATGCAAATACCGTAATGAGATGAGGATTGCGGTAGGTGAAAGGGAGGGATTACTGTAGCTGAAAGTTGTTTCTCACGCGCACCTTTCGAGTGCAAGACTACGCGAATCTCAGGTGAAACGTAAAAAGCGAAGGAAGAGTAAAACCGCGGATTGAAGGGTGAGATTAGGAATGGATCACAGGCCAACTTATCCGAGATGAGAATAAGAGGGGCTTGGACACGCAGAGAGGTAAGTTCCGTGTAGGAAAGAGAGAGACTTCTTGGGGTCAGAGAAGACCAAAAGGGGAAATGCCAGTGGCAAGGAAAGAGAATGGAGGGAATACAGAGAGTTTAGGGGGTCGGGAGTCTATGATTGCGAGGGGGAGTATAGGGCACAATGGGAAGGGGGTGAGATGAAAGCGGGGGATGGGGAATCGGTGAGGGGGAAGGGTAGGGGAGATGGGGGGAGTCAAGGGGGAGGGGATGGGAACTAGGGAGGAGGTGAGTAAGCGGAAGGCCGTATTGGGGTTGGAGAGGGAGATGGGTCGGAGAGAGTACTCGGAAGATATCAGGGAGAATGGACTGGAAGGTGCTAATTTGTGAATGGTAGCTGCTGAGTCGGCATAGCTTTCGCTAGTTTCGCCTACGGTTATGAGATGAAAGGCAAGCTATAGTGGAATAAAAAGATCCGTCAGTTGATCATGCCGAATATCAGACGAGAGAGTGTGCAAAAGTGAGAGAATTAGACTCATTTTGGAATGAAGGCAACGGACGGACCAGTTTATTCTACTATATTGAGAGGCCAAGAGAGTGATCAGACAAGTGAAGAAATGGCGTTTGGTTTTCAGTCCCCCCTTGTTACCGATGCTACTGTGTACGGTAGAGAATCGGTGCGCATTACCGTACTTTCTAGCAATTCTACTGTTATTGTCGATCCTCGCATCCACATTTGCTTTCCGACGGTAATTATTTCGTCTTCCGTTGGTTATTTGCACCGTTGGCTGTGCACTTGTGCTAAATAGCGCAAGTCCAATCAAGAATGCGCGGAATGGAATTTTGAATACGAGGACCGACAATAGATTAGGGCATTATATTCGGGTCTTTTTGATGTGTACATCATTCGATGCGTCACCAAAGGCAGCGACGAAACATATGCGCCAAAAGACCCGAATGGAATGCGCTATCCTAGATATAGTGGATTAAAAAGATCCCCGTCGGAAAATCATTCCGAATAGGTATAAGGCGAGAGAGTGTGCAAACGTGAGAGAATTAGACGACTTATTTTGGAACGGAAGAAGCTGACGGATCGCCGTTTATTCCATTATATCCGTATTCGTTTGACACGACCATCCCCAGTTTCACCAATTCCTATTTATTATCTTCTCAATTATTTCGCGTATTGATCTGAGGTGAAAATAAATAAATGAAATGAAATAAATGAAATAATATAGCATAATATATTATAGTCAGACGGACAAGTGGCCGGATAGATAGATAGATAGGCATCACGGGATGGCGAACGTCAGTGTGCCTGTGTGTTCGTGTATTCCCTTCCCACTGTATCCCGTGTATGCTCAGACCCCTGTTCCTACGAACTACCAGGAGAACACTCCACGTCATCCAACTTCTCTTTTCTCCGTTCAGGTGGTTACCTTCAAAACCTGCAGGTTCCCTGGCCTGTTTAGCTAGGAACTTGGCTATTATTTATTATTTTTACCGTATCTCGAGAAGTGGGCTCTACAAGCTAGCATGACGGCTGTCCAGGTCATCCAACTCCACAGCAAGGGGAACTGTCTAATAGCGAACTGGCAACTAATTTTGAATGTACCTCCCCACGGTTCAATGGATCTTCATCAAATTTTGGCAGCTATTCGGACTGATGGGCAGGAGCTTAAGTTTTTTTTAAATTGGTGAATTTTCGCTCATTGTTTTCTGCCCGCAATAACGATAAATCGTAGCGGAAACCGCCATTCGCTAATTGAACGCTATGAATGCTGTGACTCCGATCAGTTGGACCGCTATGCCATCTGCACAGCCACCTTGTAGGCTCGTACCTTTTCACATCTGGCATCTCGATACTCGAGAACTGGGACTACATACGACCAGTGTAGTCTGCCGTTCGCCACGTCATCCAGCTATTGAGAATGAACGCACGATCGGGCTGATTGAGAGCGGTTCCCTTTCGAACTTTGCTTCGCGTGTTCTGTAGGCATACCAGGGTATTTACAGCTTTTTTTCGCAAAGAGGACCCGAATATATAGATACGGTTTAACTCCCCCCCCTGCAGCCAATAGCGTCTACCAGATCTCAGCCTTTCTGAATATGGCTAAGAAATATTATCGGAAATGAACGGGTATTACGTAGAGGTTACGAATCGTATATTTTTGATGGTTATGTTTCGACCATCCGAACATGATAAGACAGATGTTCACTATGAATTGATCGTGAAACATAACCATCAAAAGTACCCCGTTCGTATCATCTAGTAATATGCCCTGAATAGCCCTCAGCGAACTCGGTCGCACTTTGTCACAGCAGGGGTCTTCTAAATGAACGCATCCTCTAGATATCTTCCACGAAGCACGGGCTTTTGCAGCATGTTTGCAGCACAGCATGTCACAGAAGAGAAAAAGAAAGACACCGGAACCCCCGTGCAGGAGCTATCCGACTCCTGGAACAACCCTCAACTATCTACTCCAGCGATTGGAGCAAAAGCTTTTCCGCGTGCCTCCATTTGTTAGAAGAAAGGTTTCGTTGATCTATTCGTGTTTTTTATGAAAGGAAAAGACAAATTATGTTCTCATTTCGAAAATCTGTGATTTTTAAAAAAAATTTTTAAAGTCTAGTTGATGGTTTGCTCGTGTCTCTAGTGCTTGCCACTCCGCCCAAATCTTCTCCCATTGCGACCAAAAGTTAGCCTTCTCGAGGCTTCCGCCTAGAGGCCAGCTAAACCCCGCGAAGTTCCCTACTTCTACTTACTTCCTGCATTGAGCTTGAGTCTAGGTGGGCTACTTATGAAGCACCCGATAACTAATGCCCCTCTACTCTTATGCATAGTGGAATAAACGGCGATCCGTCAGTTTCGTCCGTTGCAAAATGAGTCCAATTCTCTCACTTTCGCACACTCTCTCGCCTTATATTCGGAATGATTTTGCCGACGGGGATCTTTTTAATCCACTAATGACAGCTCGATAGTCTGCGATGGTCTGTGCAAAGAGTGCGGCGCTAAGCCACCCCTCATCCCGGCCTAATCTAACGATGAGCCACGAAGCCTATCGGAAGCAGGAAATCAGGAGAAGAGAAGATATATTGGCTAACGCCGTGAACCATGGTGTGAGTGTATGGAAGCGGGTATAAGTACGAGAAAGTGAGCGACATTGTTGAGATGCTACGAGGCCGTGGCAGGTTCAGAAATAAGGAACACTGAATAAAGAAATATTTCGAAAAAAAGGGGGAAAAGCTCGTTCACGGGATTGTCTAGTGGCGGAGTCGGGTGGCGGGGGGGGGGGCGGCAAATGTGCGTCACTCGCGCATGGAGACACCCCAACTAAGTTGCCTGTGACCGTGGTTGATCCGAGTTTGCTTGTGGCTCTCACTCCCGGGGGGATATCTTATCCTTTCGCAGGCTGTCCCTCCGCTCAGGCTTAGCTGGAAGTCAGTTGCCGTGGAAGCAAACCTTTTCGATTTTTTAATAAAAAAAGAAAGTTGCTAAAATGATGATCCAGGTTGATCAAACAAGCCTTCCTACAGTGTTGCGGGGCAGAACCATTTGCAGGCTCGTTTGCCATCATGGAAAAGGAACTACATAGCGACATGAAAGAGAAGAGGAAAAAGTGAACAGAGCAGATGGATAAACAGCGTAAAAGGATACATGGGGGAAACCACTCGGAACGGGGAAATCGAGGGAAGAGAATGTGAATCAGAAGGTGGAGGTTGCCAAAAGCTAGCGATATTACTAAATATTTATGAATATATGTCGAGACTGAAACATATACTTATGTTCGTGAGGAGCTTTAGAGTTTGAAGAGAAGCGAGACAAAGCCATAACGCGGACAAGTAGCCCACCGATGCCACAGTAAGTATGCAAATGAGTGTTTCTCCACAAACTCTCAACCCCTCCCCCCAAAAGGTTCACTTCCCCTTCGCAATCCCGATTAGATACCGCTCTTCTTTCATCTTCCCCTCCCAAACAACCCGCAATCTCTCCTCCTCTTCACACTACCCTTCCGTTCGGTTGGGCATCTCGCCTCTGGCAACGCAAATCTTATCACTTGGTTTGAATGTGAGACCATGTACCACTTCAAAGACGGAAGCCGATTTCCGAATAGCTAACTACAACACCATAATCTCTGAAAACAGTTATGCATATACGAAAAGTAGCTACTGAATTCAATCGATTTGTGGCTTTAAGTGCCGCAGTTTAATTTGAATTATTGAAAAAAATTTCAAAAAATATCACGAGCAAAAGTTGCCTGTGGCGTCATGCAGACGTTGTCTATTGCTGATCACGGAACCTTTGTTAATTGCCGTTTTCTCTAGATAAGCGCGGCTGTGGGAGGCACAGCACCTGGATCGCATGGCATTTCGCAAATGCCGCCCGTGAGTGAATTCGGATAATCAACCCGGGAATGAGCCGTGTGGAATGGCGGGGCACTGTGGTGCTAATGGGAGAATATGGTCGATTAAAAAGATCCGTCGGAAAATCATTCTGAATATAAGGCAAGAGAGTGTGCAAAAGTGAGAGAATTAGACTCATTTTGGAACGAAAGACCACCAACGGATCGGTTTATTCCACTATGCTTGTTGAACAGAGTTCTGGTCAGTTCAGTGAGCATGCTTCACACACTTCTACTCCCAACCACGATGCGGCTTGTCTTCTGAAACGGTTGACCAGAATGACTTCATCTGCACAACACTATGTAGTGACGATCTGACAGGGCAACGTATCTACACAAAACATGTGTAAATAGCAGTCATATAAGAATATCAGATTTAACATATCTAGGGGCCTAGTTTGGTCATGCAAATCCATTGCGAGCTGCTTCCAGAGGCCA
This sequence comes from Micoletzkya japonica, assembly GCA_900490955.1. Taxonomy (NCBI): domain Eukaryota; kingdom Metazoa; phylum Nematoda; class Chromadorea; order Rhabditida; family Diplogasteridae; genus Micoletzkya; species Micoletzkya japonica. The sequence goes on along the minus strand of LS924595.1, from coordinate 189,024 downwards.
GCGGTTAGATTGATCTTGCTTAGTGGAGCACCCGAATCGATACCGATAGCCGCTTTTCGCCGGTTACGTTTCACTGTCAGCATTGCCAGAATCTCTCTTCCTAATACGTATGGTATGAAACATAACCCCGGTAAAATAGCTTAATTGAGTTAAATGGTATCGATTCGCGGACTTTTTTTTGCTTAATCTTCGTACGCAGGTTCGACCAACGGATCAGATGACATTAGCGGGCTTCTTCGAAAGACAGAATGCACAATATCACGGGTTGTCGATCATTTTCCACCTGTTTTACGTATCATTTCCTCTGTTTCAGCTCATTTCTCGGGTCGGGGGAGGGGAGGGTGGAGTCACAAATAAATAGCCATCGAGTCTTGCTAGCGGCGGCTGATATCATACCACCCGGCCTGCCAGGCATTTCCGATTATCTTCAACCTGATCCGTGCATTACACTGACTTAGGCAACGTAATTACGCACGGTCGCGTACTGGAGAGCACCTGACGCAGAAATAAGTCTGTTTCAGTAGTGCGCCGTACGAGTCGTGAGGGGAGAAACGATGATTGCAATATTTATTAAACCAAAAGCAACCCTAAGGCTATGAAGCAAATAGTTGCATGCCACTATAGCCTTCGGAAGCTAGGAGGCAATACCACTAATCCATGAAATTTTGCATTTTGTTTGCCCTGTCAAGTGAATATTTAGTTTGTTCGAAGCGTTCGGATATTTTTCGTTGCACCTGTGCTCTTCAAATTTTAGGAGGAAACAAAATGATTTTGTTTAGTTCTAATTGATATCTTTACTAAATTGAATGAGAATAAAAGATGTCCCCAACCTTCGCATAAATGCCTAGAGTGCATGCCCCTAGAGACGCAGGTCCTTTTGGATGTTATGTTTCACATTTTTTCGGTAAATGGAAGCTGTCTTGTCTATAAATAATAGACGAAACATAGTCTACAAGATCTACCAGCAGACGTAGTGGTTTCCGCTCCCCTACGGGATTCGGGCATAAAATTAGTTTAGCCTAGTTTTCAGCTGCCCGCCGTTTTTGACGCACACATACACGAGACTCGTCTCCGTTGCAGGTGTGGCGGGAAGGCGAAGCATTAAAGGGATCGGGACGAAATGGACGGAATCGGACACTTACGCAGAATAGGAGCCAAGATCGTCGGAAATTTGATGATATCATGTCTGCCGTGATACGAAGTATGCCTATAATAACGTGTGCCTACCTCCCCTTTCGTCTATACATAGCTCATGGTTTTGTTGAAGAACGAAGTGAAGCAGGAATGTCAGCGAATATCGTGGCTTATTGCGGGACACACTATAATAGAATTGCCTATGCAGTTGATCTTCAAGCTGATGATTTTATTTTTGCTTGACTGTTAGAAGTGACTGGATGAGGGTGCGGGCACAGCATTCCAAACGGTCTAATAGCGAATAGCGGTTTCCGCGCATAGGATCCGATCCTGTAGGCCAACCAGTGAACAAAAAATTCTGAATTTGAAAACTTAAGTTCGTCTCTATGAATTCTAACACCTCCGAAGATTTGGTGCTGATCGGTTTAGCCACTCTTGAGAAAATTCAAAAATGGTGGTCAATTCGCTATTAGACACATTCTTTGTCTTGTAAGTCAAGCATTGCCCCCTCCCCATAGAAGATTTTTCAAGTGAAGATTCCCTCCTATTCCTTCCCCAAGATTTCTTACCTTCTTCCCCTCCCTGCCGCACACCTCACGATGTATTTGAATAAATAAAAATAAAATAATAAATAAATCTTTTTTATTTAATGCTAAATAATACCATTTGGCGTGACTCTTTAATGGTGTGATAATAAGCGACACGGTGTTCTGCGGCAGAACTTCTGCCGCAATGCAAAACCTTTAGAAAGCGAAAAATCATCCCGACATTTGTTAATACGGTAGATCGGTGTGCCGCACACGACGATTAAGATATTAGGAATGGGAAGGGAGGGCATCATGATAGACACTAAAGCTAATATCAATCCGACTCTTAAGGCCTTTGGGAACTCAAGAAAGATGATGTACTAGTCATTTTCGCTTTCCAAAGGTCTAGAATAATAATAATAATTAACTTAATAGAATGTTGTATAGATCGTTCGTTGCTGGAGAAATTTTTCTCCATTTTTATGTACCTATGGTAGAGGAAAATATTCTGTCATTCATCTTATTCCTATTTCTTTCTGGAGAGCGATGCGTTATGAAGAGAGTCCAGACAAAGTAGGAATAAGTTTACTGACGGAACGGAGCAATAATACTATAAAAGAAAAAAAAGTATTTCACCCGACTGGCTTTCCTCAATGCATCGGCTATAGAGTGATACAATTTCAATACTTTCTCTAAATATTAACTCTCGGCTTTTTGGTAGGTCTAGAGCTCCCCTCCAGAATACAATACACCTCTCTGAAATATGTTTAATACTTTTACCTACTTTGATCAATTCAAGTTTCGGTTTTTTTTTCGGTTTTGCAATCAGAGTACGCAAAATATATATATATATATATATATATATATACATATATATATATATATATATATATATATATATATATATATATATATATATATATATATATATATATATATATATATATATATATATATATATATATATATATATGTCAGCTTTCTTCATGTACGAACCCTGCACAGTTCTGACCCGCCTATGTGTAAGAACTGAATGTAGTTCGGTAGTTCGGGTTCGGACTCACAAACTGCAAGATGTGTAGGATAGGTTTATCGGTGTTATGGGTCATGCCAAAGGATGGCGGTATGGTATGGTCACATGCTGATCAAGGGAACCGATCCACTCTTCGTACGACAGATTGGCCCATCTCAGTCCGAAAACTCTCTTCACTTCAACCGGCCATCTGAGTCGAGGGCGGCCAGTTGCACGGTTCCTCACGTAGTTGTACGGGATCCATGAAGCAACTTTCTTTGCCCACCCCTCATCACTCATCAATCTCAGTTTGTTGGCAAAAGTGAGTAAAATATTCGAGAGAGAGCTGCGCGGTAAGAAGAGAGTGCAGACAAAGTAGGAATGTGTTCACTGACGGAACTTTTTCGCGAATAATGTATACGTACGTGTAGCAACAGTTCATTATTGGCACTGCACAGACATCTATTAGAAACAATATTTATCATAGAGATTAAAATATACGGAAACAAAGAGAGATATGTACAAAAAGAGCAAAGAGGGCCAAGTCATTGTTAACGTCAGTAAGACTGCAAAACCAGACAGGTCATAAAGTCAGTAAGAGCTAAAGCTACATGGGGAACAGGGAATATTGGCTACAGGTAAACGCAGAGGTTACGTTTATACACTGGTTTGAAGACGATAAACCGGTGTCATTGATTCGTCGTGTCCTCGTCACTGTACAATCTTGTACTCCTTTCCACCGCCGTTCTGAAGCGAGTAGATTATTTTCCTACTATATTTGAATATTGGAAATGGAGGGGCTCAGAAAATATCCAGAAAGTACCTCCGTCTTCTTGGAAAGTCGAAGCTTCAGCTTCGGAATCGATGCGACCGGAGCAGACTCTTGTTGGAAGAACGAGATGGGTACTGAAAAAATGGATATTTATATTTTGTGCTGTTACTTATTTTTCGCTGTTCAACCTAGTAAGGTTCAGAGAAATGCTCCGTTATTATGTACATCATTCCTATTTGCGACGAGGTAGCGAAGCGGTTGCCGACAACTAGAAGTTTGCTTTCTGACGGAGCTTCTTCACCCAATAATAATAAGTAGATCGTACCAGCAAGCTTTTCCAGAAACTCCACGGGGATCTCGAAAACCTCGTCGCACAGAATGTCCGTCAAGGTATTAATCCTGATCACAGCTTGTCTCTTAGGTTGGTCTACTACCGGAGTGACCTGGAAAGAAATAAAGTAGACACATCTCTCCCAATTTAAGTAAAAGAGTACATTGTACAGGAGCACATGCATTGAGTCGAAATTAGCTAACCTTGGTAACCGGAACATCGATAGGGGAAGGAGGGTTCGTGGGCGGCGATTGAGTGTTTTCACGAGAACTGAAGTTCGCGGATAAATAGTTAGAGAAGAAAGCGAACTCACGGTAGGTTTCTTCTTCTGCAAGGTTCGGGGAGGGTAGCTCGTACAACGGGTTTAGGAGCACCGAACTGAAATGGAGAACTTATAAATACGTTTAGAAACTTCAAGACCAGCGTCAATAAAGAAACCCTCTTTTAGTTAGAAAATAGCTGGGAAAGATTTGTCTAAGTTATAGAAGATTGACCCCTCACCTCCTTCTTGATCTCATCCAGTTTGTCGATGGATCGCAGGCACTTACGTTCTCCCCGCGGAACTGCCTTGAACTTGGAGGCTCCGAGTTTGACCAGGCACTAGAAATGATTCATAGGCTTAAATTTTAATGCGTACAATGTTACTTGAAAAGACTTTACAGTTTTGTATGCTAGCGAATTACTGGGTGAAAAGTGCAGCATACCTCCATGTTCGATGCGTGAGCTTTCTTCGTCTTGGAAAGACCTTCGCTGGACTGAAAAGGAAGGCACTAAGATACGTTTAGATCAAATAAGACTATCACTTTCAGCAGATATTTATGTAAAAACTATTTATTGATATGATAACGGTATTGATGAATAGAAAAGAATAAACGATACCTTGCGGGTGAACTTGGGGGCCATAGTAAAGATCGGAAACTGAGAGACTGTGAGCAACTGCAAGTACAAGATTGAAGGAGCATAGAAGAGCATAGAATAAAGGTAGGAGAAGGCAGAGGGGACAATGATAGAATGAATGTTGGTGGTTAATACACAATATGGTCACCTCCTCGCGAGGTGCGAGGAGGTGACAGTGTTGTACATAGCCCAAAACCCCAGAGGGGTATGTATCTATAGAGTCTCGATTAGAGAGTGTCAACATTTCAATTAGGGGGATCCCCTCGCGCCGCAAGGGTGGGGAATGGGAATTAACAAGAACCGTGTGAGAGCGAGGTGGGGAAGGATAAGGTCATCAATGTGATTGGTCAAGGGATGGTATGGTACGGTCATGCCACATGCTGATTACTAGAAGTGATCCACTCTTCGTTCGATCGAGCCGTCTTATTGTCGGTCCTCGTACTCAAATTTTCGTTCCGCGTGTTCTTGATTGAACTTGCGTTATTTAGCATAAGTGCACAGCCAAAAGTGCAAATAGCCAACGGAAGTCGAAACTATTATCGTCGGAACGCAAATTTGATTGCGAGGATTAACAATAGTTCCAATGCTCTCTTCACTTCTTCCAGCGATGTTGCACGGTTCGCTCATCAATTTCAGTTTGTTGGCAAAAGTTACCTTTGTCTGATTGTTTTTTCACCTAGTTAGTTACTCCAATCTCACTTCTTACTCTCTCATTGGCCCATCGATCCCACATCGTTAGGTTCAAACATTTACATTTTCCTCTGCGTGACATCAAGCCTTTTTCGATCAGAATGCTGCATTTTCTACGTCCCAGAACCGTAAAGAACTGTAGGCGTTATACGTGCATTGAGTGCATAATGCCTTCATAGATTTAGGGACGAGTTTATGTCTCAGAAGCAAGGCTGGGACAAAAAATCTAAAACCAAACAAGCCACATTTGGCCCAAAAAAATAACAAAAATATTTACTTTACCGTGTTTTTTGCCTTTCTATATTAAAACATATCTTGTCTCTTCTCTTCAAAGTAATATAACGCGAAATAAAAAAAAAATTTCTGCACAGTTAAGCCGATTAAAAAGAGTATTCTTCCCGTAATTCATAAACGAATTTTGCAATAGTTGAGACTTGTCAGTGTATGCAAAGCACAACCCTATAACTAAGAAATCGGTATTCTGTAAAGAAAATGTATTTCTGAAGGTCAAAACGAACGTTTTCATGTGTTTTATCGACCACATTTTGAGAATCTTTTTTGTTAGTTTTTTTGTCGGTTCAAAACCAAAAAAGTCAAACACAATTTTTTTGTCTAAAAAGCTAAAAAACAAAAAAAAATCAAAAAAGTCAAACAAAAAATCCCAGCCTTGCTCAGAAGAGGCGCAATTTCTGATCTATAGTTCAGAGGAAAGCTGGCTGATATGACCAATCAAGATTCGGGTAGAATCGGAAAAAAATGAACTGTTTTCCTCCAACTTTAATGGATTGTCTAGTCGTTGTACACGATGAGAGCAATACGGTCTTAGCGTCGTGAACCTCTCGTCCAACAGATGCACACGCTTCCATCAACTTGCTCTACATGCTGCTTGCAATTAGTTCTTTCCTAGACTGTGCGAAAAGTAGGATGTCGTCGGCATGTTCAAGAGAAGTAAGTTGTTTACTGTCAATCCGCAAACCTTCTCCTTCCCAGTCGATCGCATGAGTTTTTCCAAATCTATCTGTGTGTTCTTTGGCCAAGTGTATTATTGGCGAAAAAGTTCCATCAGTAAACTCATTCCTACTTTGTCTGGACTCTCTTCATACCGCTTCGCTCTCTCGTCGGAAGTAGGAATGAGACGACTGATGGAAGATTTTTCTCAACCATACACACGGACGTTTAGCCAATTATATATATCTATAATAGTATTGATAACGAAACTGATTGTATTTCAGATATATACCTATATCATATTAAATATCTGAAATACAATCAGTAAAGTTGTACAGTTCCAAATGGACAGCTCTACGTAATTTCATACTTCATTCATAGGCACATATCCATAACACGAAATGAAACATAATGAAGAAAAGGACTCGGCTGAACTCCACACTGTTCTCGCCGCTAGAGCATTCTATTCGGATCTTTTTGAATCATCGCCGCGACGTGCTTCGTCGTCACGAAAAGCAGCGAGACACATTGGTCAAAAATAGAGCATTCACTTCGGGTCCAGTATGTTTTTATGCTTTTGGTGACGAGACGCGTCGCGGTTATGAATGATGTGTGTAACATAGGCATCGAAAAGGCCCCGAATGGAATGCTCTAGCCGTCCCCTATTCCACACAGCTGGACCGTTCTCATCGCGATCTTCCGCCGCATCTCCGCCTTCTTGGCGGCCGTCGACGCCTGCTTCAGGGCCTGAAATTTACATTTATTTTAAATCTAGAGACTTTTAATTTCCAAGTGTAGGCCAGAGCATAATTCGCAAAAAGGACCGTTTTTTAAAAATTATCTGCATTTTTCAGTTTCTAAGTTCACATAAATATTTTTAAAAAATAATTTCTAAATATTTTTTCCCGATAATTCGCTAACAGTACCCTCTTCTGGTCGTCGTCCACCCTCTCCCACGCGGCCGCGATCAGTCGCGAAACTTCGCCGAATGTGGCAGAGGGATTGAGCGCCTCAAAACGAAGACTTATCGAGCGTAAGTAAGCTTGCAAGTATCTTTTTTCAGTTCATCGAAACATTTTCGCGATTGTGGTTTACTGATTTTTTGATTTATATAGTTTAGAAAAGGTCTTGTAAGAAATACCTAATTTCTAACTGAAAAATAACCGTAAAAAGAGCCAAGAGGAGAACCCTAATGAACAACCAACCTTGATCAGTGGTTGCTGTTGTCGGAAGAACACGGCGTACATTGATCTGGTAAGAGTAATTTTCAGAACGTCTAAAGAATATGAATATATTAGGTTGTTTCAAAAGTCTTGTATCACTTGAAAATTTTAATATTCAAACTCAAGCAAAGCGACACCGCAATTTTTCCAACATAGACAGATGGATGCCCATCTGGCTTGCCCACAAATCACATTTGTTTCACATTGCTCACTTATCATAGAGCGGAGAAATGGGCTGAAATGTTTGTAAAACACAATATCTTAAAATCGATGCAAGAGTTCTTTAAGATGAGATAATCTTCTGTTGTTACCAGGGAAAGAATGTTTGCTCTCGGGGCTAAGCTTTAAATAACTATAGCTTAAATTAATCAATGAAAAAGTTTTAAAATTAAATTAAATTTGAATATTCAGCTACCGAAAACATCATTTATTATTTTTCAGCTAATGTTTACCATTTTGAAATCTCATTCATTAGCATTCCTTAGGTTAGTTTTATTCCGCATCCTCCCTGAATAGAGTACAGAATCTAGTTCTTTTAAACAACCACGAGATATAAGCTTTTAATTTTTTCGAAAGTACGGCTGATTAGCATATGGTAGTAACACTAGTATTTTACCCTCATATCTTAAAAGTTCGTTCCGGATTTCAGCTGAAACAATTCTAATGTTAAGCTTTGGACACTAGGGAAATTTGAGAGACGCAGAAACAGTCGTAGTTGGGGATATTAATTCGAACTGTTGGAACGGCGCGTTGGACCTATCAGTGTCTGCATAATTTCAGCTCCTCGCAATCCTAATTTGCTGCACGGTATCAAGGACAGCGCGCCTTAGGTCACGAGGGGTTTCTAATTTCCGAACATGTGTGTTTCTTTAAAAAAAATGTCGTGTTAAACTGTCAACAAATTTTGTACATGGGGAAATAGTGCAAAGCTCCATTTTTACATAGCTTTTTCCTTCATGGTTTAAAAGTGTATGAGAAGTTCGCAGCTTACGAGCCTGTGGTAAAATGAATTCTTCTTCGTTTTGCGTGGTGTGACGCCGCAGTTTTGCTTTCCTTTTTCAATTGCTGTGGTTGCAAAGCACGGCTAAAAGCAAAGTATGGATCGCCGAAACAAATGAATGAAATGAATAAATAATGTACACGGTTCACTCATATGTATATACGTGGGCACCGACCAGAAGTATGGGTGGTAGACGCATATTTGTTCGGAATTTTATTTTGGTAGGCCTATATTTCCTACAAAATTTCAATTGGTAGGCTTGATTTCGTACACTGGTAGGGCCGTTTCTCAAAATATTGCGGGGAAGGTTGCCCATGTATGGACTAACTTATCACACAGAGACAGCGCTCGACGCTTCACCTTCTGCTGCCCTTTCGTCTTTCCTGAACTTGAAATATTTCAACAGCTGTTTTTTTTTAAATTTTCAATCTATCTAACCGATTTTATAAAATGTAATACAATAACAACAGCTAGATATAAAATGTAATGGAATTACAACAGCTAACAAATAATAGACGAATAGTCTTCCTACATGCTAGAATATTTCTCTCAGCATCTAGCAACCAAAGCGGAAAAAATGATATTGAATTTACCCGTCTTCCCGTTCTCCTTTCCCCGGATGCCGCAAGGTTCGTCAGTTCGCGATAGTTCCTCGACGGGCGCTGAACAGCCAATGGTAGGCTCCAGCGTGTCGATCGACGGATTCTCGGCCGGGATGCGGTAGGAGGCGAACTCGTCCATCCGCCTGACGTTGCGGTATACAAGTATAATATAATAATAAACAATAAAATAATAATATAATAATGTTCTCAAAAGGCGTCTGTGCTGGACAGACAGAAGGCAAATAATAATATTCTATGAAGGTTCCACCATACGGCTCCTCCCATACTGTATTCCCTTGTCTTGTGCAACACACAAGGGGATAAGCCGCCCGCCTGAGACATTTGCCATGGGAGGCACCGTGTCGCAATGCGCTAATTAGTGACAGTGGTACAGGTGGGACTGGGAGGGAGAAGGGGGGGGGGAAGGGCTTGCGCGAGGTAATGGCGAGGGAGAGACCGGGCAGAGGGCTTCGGGGTAGACCTGAGTCGGATTAGAGGCATGTCCGAGGCGTTGCGCAATGGCCCAACGAACCTACAAAAGGGGAGAGTATATTACGATTTTCCTTGAAGAAATCTCTATAGAGAAGCTGTTTGTTGAAATGTTTCTAACAACCACCACTGTATGCTTGTGTATGCTTGTGTATGCTTTCCAAGCTCGTTTCCCCCCTTTGCTTCTCGGGAACTCCTGATAGATTGCTTCAGACTGAGGAGCGAAGAGCTCAATTGGTAGCTCAAAAGAGGCCCAGATATTTATGGAAGGGAGCAAATTGGTGGTACACGGGATCCACTTTCTCGGAGGGATAGAGCGAGCGATAAATCTTTGCAGTAAACCCTCCAATTGTTATAATTTGTGGTTCCAGCTCATGTAGGAGGTATGAACTCTTTTGTAATGACCCGCATTTTCTTAATACACGTTTTATACTATAAATGTAAAATGAGATCATGTACATATCTATGTATAGATTCTATGTGTCCTTACGTAGGTAGGATTTCTTAAATGTTGGACTCCTATCTAGTTCAGAGTTGTAGCTTCACCACGATCCGTTCACTCATATTTCTCATCCTTTATCGGCACTTGTACAACGTTCGTTCACAACACACGAGATCGATGGCGAGTTTTCCGATTTACAAGGGGGGCGAAGGGCTCAATAACAACGAATACGAAAGATCAAAGATCAAAAATCAAACTAATAAACTAGAAATTGTCCTCAATGAGGACACGCGCAAAAACTTTTGTCATACTCTGGGGCAACCCGTGGGACTCGTTTAGTACTGGCGGGGATACAAGTTGAACACTAACGAAGAATGGAAATAGTAGCATATCTACAGCTTCCCGCGCTTCCGTCGATTCAAATTTAAAATTTGAATGGAACGCGCGGGAAAGTGGGGTAATACTCGCTTTGCACAAGCTCTGAATTAAAGAGAGAGCCGGGTTCTTGGCCGCATATCGGGCTGGCATAGACTGTTTGGCCGCGGTGATCAAACGGAGAGTTTTGATCCAAGCTCAAGGGGGAGGTAGAGAGCAGGTACTGCAGGAACTAAGCTACTGGTGGGGGGGGGTAGGGGACGGGGACGG
>LS924595.1:148492-177411 GCA_900490955.1 Micoletzkya japonica | reverse complement strand
AAGTATGGGGAGGATGGGGGGGGGGCAGGCTTAGGTGAGGCTGAGGCTGTGGAAGGGCAGGGCCTCGATCTGGGACATGGACGACCGAGAGGACAGCATGATCTTGCGCTGAAATTGCGCGCCTCAACTGAGTGACTGGATGTGCTATCGTGGTAAAAGTTCCACCAAAGTCATCGCCACGTCCTCTGCACTGATCGAGCATTCTCTTCTAACATAAATCGGGGCGTATTTGATTCAGATGAGACTAGACATCGATTTTTATATCTTAAAAAAACTACCTGCTCGTTGTGGCCGAGTTTGATCTTCTCAATCATGAAGGCGATGATAAGGGCCCATGCCTTGCGCACGGTTTCCGATCGACACCTACATTTTCGTTTTTAGGACGATCTTGCTTTTAAAGGAGCCGGACCACGAGTTTCTGGCCCCATTTGCTCTTTGCGTCATTCTTTAGATAGAATCATCCTGATCGGGCATTCCAAATCGTATGCGATTTCATACACTCTCCGCGGAGTACTGAGGATGCAAAGAGCAAAGCGCTTTTAACGAAAGTGGAAATACTAGCTGAGCATTACGAGAGATACAGCTGTGACTATTGCCAGATCGATTTTTCACGTTGTGCTGATCATATTAACAAAAATAACTGTGGGAAAAGATGAGCGGAAAGGCCTAAATTGCATATCAGGGTGGCCCGCGAATTCAAAATGCTACCGTACTCGTGGGCCGGCTCCTTGAAATGGTTCACCTACGACGTACGTATACGTATGACTTAGATAGTTCAGAAAGCTTAGATTTACAGAGTTTGAAGGGAATGTAAAACTGTACCTCCTATCTCCCCACTCTAACGTGCAGTCGATGAAGGTCTCGGCTGTTAGGTTCCATAGTTTACCTGAAATCACTTGAGTCAAACCCCGATAAGCGCAATTGTAGGAGTCATAAGAACGAGAATTTTCAAAGCGCATGACTGCTTAGATTGCGTTCTCACAGACTAATTGTAGGATGGAATTATGACCAGGCATGAGACAAATAAAAAAAAACTTCCGCCGTCATTACGAAAATATGCTCGCTCGAGGGGCTACAATTTTTTCTATCCAAAGACCAAGCAAGAGGTCACGTTCGAAAACAGCTGAAATCGTAGTTCCTTATTCAATCTAGAGAGTTGAGTAGGCCTCTCCGCTTTATCGTTATAGCATAGATTAACCTAGTCTTGCTCATTTGCGCCTCTACAGCATGCGCGTTATAAGCAGTATTAGCAAGTCATTCACTCCTCATCCTACTCTTCACCCACCACCTTTGCCAATCCGCCCTCTTTTGCTAACCTTTGGTGAGCCCGATAAAGATAAAGATACAGAAAATCACTGGTCCACCCTCTAGGGTTTGAAAACCAAACCTTTTAAGCGCATTATGAGACCGAAAAAAGTGATGAGGAGCACGAAAGAATGTAGAGAGTCAGACGATGAATGCGCTAATGGCGCTTGGTTTTCAAAGCCCACCACCCACCCGTCACTCCTCCTCGGGACAGCTTCGCATGCACCCTGCCCACCCGCATCAGCTCCTCCGTCATGCTATCCAGGTTGTCCAGCGCCTCGACCACCTCAGAGCAGAAAATTATAGAGTTCTATCAAGCCATGACTAATAGTTTCCTATAGCGTTTAGGATATCGTAGTCGGCTCTACAAAAGGCTTCGAAGCTACAACACGCAACTCCATCAGTAAACGCGATTACCACTCTATATGGACTCTATTCATACAGCTTCGCCGCCTCGTTGGAAGTAGGAATGAGATGACTGACGGAATTCTTTTCCCAGCCATACCTGGTCGATGAGGTCCGCGACGGCCTTGCAGTGCGCCTTCACGAACTCGTCGTGGTTGTTGAACTGCGGGGGCAGGGGCGCGGCTCGGATCTGGTCCTTGAGCTGAAAAAAAAAGACTCGTCAAACTCCACTGATTCTTGTCATCCCCAATCGCGGAAGTCGCGTGTGAAAGGCGCTGTTTTCTCCCGTTCCACCTAACAGATTTATCCAGGAGATGGCCTTGGCCTGGCTGGCAAGGCTATTTCGATCGCTCGCGTAAAGGTTAGCGTGCCAAGCGCGGCACGAGCGCTCATGAAATATGCCCCCCCCCCCCCGTAGACTAAATATTAGATCGCATCGCAGAACGATGAATGCAACGAGAGGGGGTGCGAGGATGTGCATCATAAATTCAGTGAACCGTTCACACATCTCCTCGGAGCACATGCATAATGTCTAATGTGATCACGCAGCTTTTCTCGATTCGGGCTTGGGCGTTTTAGCTATTTTTTTAAACAATTGGCAGGGAATACTTCGAACTACCTATTTCAGAAGCAATGTAATTTGACTTGTCCCTCTAGATATCGTCGATTCCTGCTCTCGCCTGCTTTTACAGCACAGCTTTCCCATTCCACAGGCTAGGGCAGAACACGAAAACATGCTGTGTTCCGGAATCGTGCCTCTTCCTAACGCCATCATCATTCGAATTCAGCGCCAAACTCGCATAAGATTCGGGGAATCACTCTAGAGAGGAATGCTAGAATGTCTAAATGATACGAAGCTACTGAATTCCAGCGAGATGTGAAATGGCTAAAAATAGTAGGGTTTGAACGCTAATAGTGAATCACCCTAGTTTCTTAATTTTTCTTGGCATGGAATATGAGGCTGAGGGACGGGTTTTCAGTCTTAGAAATGAACTATTATGATCTTACCTCGGGGCTCTTGAAGCACAGCCGATGGAAGAGGCTCGTGCCGATTACGGTCGGACCCTGAACATCAAGGCGATTATTTGAATCTGACAAAGCGCGGGAAACCTTGCTGATGTAGATCTGCCGCCACAACGTCCGGATGAGGTGGATCTGGGGGAAGGTGAGGGGGATGAGGGTGGTGGACGACCGGCGACCCGACATTGACTGAACCGTCTGCAAGGCCGGGAATTAGCAATATTCCCAAATCAAACCCGGCAGTAAACTCCATAGCGCAAGGCACACTAATTCAAGAAAAGGATACTAGAGCGGGAGAACAATGCCTTCCACCAGACAGCAGGGGAGAAACCGCGAAAAGGGAGGAGGGGCGCAATTATATGGGCGGACACGCAAGCCGCGCTATGCAGATTGCGTGCTGGCTTGGAGCTGCGAGTGGTGATAGACAAGCTTGTGCTCGGGAGCGAGAAGACACTGCAGAGCATCATCCCTATGCTGCCGAAATTGCATTTTACTATACGGAACATTATTCTATCAGGTTCTACTTGTTAAAGAGCTTCCGCATGGGATAAGGTGCAGCCAGGGCGAACATGTGCTCGGTGAGATCAGAGAATCGCTCCGTCAAAACAGGGTCATTACGCGGGTGGTAACTAGCTCGTCAGTTGCTCCGGGCGAGCAATTACCATCTTCTAGATCAACAGATGAAGAGAAAGTCGAAAATGAAAATCGAATCACCAAGCGTATATCTGTGCATAACTCGTGAGAAAGCCATGGTATGGTTGATGTAGGCACTGAATAAGGGATCATGAGACGTGCCACGGTGTGGCATGAGAGACTTGGGCTTTAACGCAAGAAAAAAAGTTAAGGGAAGCGAAACGAGCAATAGCCGCTAATGAGCGTGACTGTGGGAACGAATGGTGACACCGTGGCAAAACCGAAGCACAGGATAATCCCCCTTGATGGCCTTTCCGTATAAACAGGAAGACTAAATAGACGAGGAAGCGACAGCCAGAGGGAGGTTCCCTAACAGCCTACTGGGCTGAGCCGCTCGGCACCCGGGATCCCTCCCCTCCTTATGATATCCGTCATAAAGCTTTTATCGCTTGAGCGAGAGACTCAGAGAGGCAGTGAGAGAGTCTTCTCGATTTCGTAGTGTAACGAAAGCGGAACAACCGCGACTAATGTTAGGGACATTTGGAGGAAGGCATTGCTAAATGGCAACCTTTTTCCGCTAAAAATAGGCAACATAGCGGGCTTTACAGTAATTAATTTGGAATGTTGAACGGCATGAAACCAAACTTTGCACGTTTGAGCTCTCATTTGTGCAAAGCGGCCACTTTCAGCCAATTCCCGTCGAGACTCATCAGCCGGCATTCTCTGCTAAATGCGCGAAGTTCGCGGAAGTCAAAAGCGGAAGTCATTATCCCGCGGCTGCGGCTACGTAACCAGGGGGGGGGCAGCAGCACGGATGCGACCCGAGCGCAAAGTGTTGCTAAAACGAGAAAGCCGGACATTGAAAGGGAGGCGTTTGCCCAAAAGACGGATTCCGGGGAATGCACGATCGCTGCAATGCGGAAGCCCCTTCGCGGAGTGTCATTAGCTCTAGCCTTTAGTGATCATCACGGTGATATCACTACTGCGTTGGGCGAAGACGTCATAACAAGATGGAGGTACGCATTAGATATCACATGAAAGCGTTGCAAAATGGATGATCACTGAAATTGAATATGGCTGATGGAAGCCTACTTCATGATGCTAGTAGACGCTAGATCTTTCGCGAAATCTAATGACGTTCACAACATTCCGCCCGGTGAAGAACGTCTCTAGTAGCGAATTGACCACAATTTTTGAATTTTCTCAAGAGTGGGCCAGCCAATCTACACCAAAATTGCAGAGCTTTTAGAAATCGTAGTAGCGAACTTTTTCGTTTTTAAATGCATAATTTTGGTTGACTTATTCGCCTATAGGATCAAATCGTATGCACGTAAACCGTTATTCGCTATTAGAACGCTTGGAAGGCTGTGAGTTATGATACCCGTTAGTAGCCTGTTAACATAGCTGACCCAGAGATCCCCAGAGATTCGGACGACGTCGAAATCAAAAAAGGAAGCGGGATATATGGGAAGTGCGAGCGGGCGCTAACGCGATATCCGGCACTTCCCCATTGGAGAGATAGATAGACATCGCCCGTTCTGGGGGGACATGGTGCTCGCACAGTCTTCTAAATGTTAAGCGAACGAGCCAAATTGCTTAGGATACGGTGTTTTCCGTGCGAGAGTTCCCACCGAACTCAGGGTTATTTTTCGGGGCATCTCGTTCGCTTAGCATTTTGACTGTTGCCAGAACACCGTGGTCGCTTAGCTACGACGCACCGAAATTGCACGACTATGATGGATGTTATCACCAGTGCGTCGGGCTTGCAGCATGACATAGCAAGATGGGAATTGCGGAGGCGAGGGTAGCCCATAATAGGCTGCATTCTACTATGATAATAACTTATCGTGTAATGTACATAGGCTGCATTCTATAGAATTATTATATTATAATATTATAATATATTATAATAGAATTATTATTATATTATTATTAGAATATATTATAATAATAATTTATCATGTAATATACGCTATGTGTAGGAGAAATAGAGCAGGGGGGAAGAACTGCTATGAAGACCATGAACCAATAGTAGACGGCTATGTGTAAGAGGACTGGCCGAGGTGAATACGTGCCATCAAGACCCGCTCACAAGGCTTCCCTGTTGTCGCAGACGTCGCACACTCGAGTGATGGGAAGAGCGCCTGTCGGAGATCAGAACACGGATATAGGAAAAGGCGGCAGACATAGAGGAGCTTACGGCTACACTAGACTAGCCGCGGTTCGGTCACCAAACATCGCGCTATTCTCAGCACCGGAGGAGCAGTTGGCCAGAGTCCGTTTACTTGGGAACGCACGGTTTGCTGACAATAGGAGAGGTAACACCGCTAGAGTCTTTGTTTATGCTAAAAGGTAACCGTGAAAACCGGCCAGCAGTATGCAAATCCTTTCACGAGCGGCGCTTCTAACAAATGTGGTTAACACAGCATTCCCACCGAAAAGGGAAGTGTCTAATAGCGAAGTGGCAACTAATTTTGAATTTACTCCAGTACGGCTTAATGAATCTTCACCAAATTTTGGCAGCTCATTGGACTTATGGGGAGGAGCTTACGTTTTTAAATTGGTGAATTTCCACACATTTTTATGTGCGCAGTGACGATAGATCACAGCGGGAAACCGCCATTCGCCAATCGAACTCTAGGAATGTTGTGGGTTCGCTTGATCTCCAGTTCTCTTTCACTTCTTTCGATCTTTTTTTCGCCAGATGTTTGGGCATTAGTAGATGCGCTAGCGCACCCCTCTTCATGCCACTTCATAATCTCGTCGGAAACATAAAATGAATAAATAAAATTGATCTTCGTTATTTAGCCGCACGCTTTCGACGCTCTCAATGTTCGCGAAGCCTGCCTTTTTCGCCTATTCTCAGACTCGACTACGGCTTCCTCGTTTAGTCGAAAACAAGGAATAGACAAAAAGGTGGTTGAGAGGGAGGGGGAGAGGGAACCACCTGACTACTAACTTTCCAAGGCCATCTCCGGTTTCAGTCCTCTCCTGACAGGCGATAATTCCTCCCTCTATCCTCTGAACCACACGGCGGAACGCGTCTTTTGTTAAACTAAGAGAGAAGCAGAGATGGAGACAAGAGAGGAAAGAAGAAAGAAGGAAGTATCTATACTGGCGGAAGGCGAACGCACAAACTTTTGCTGCGTAGGGCACATCCATAAGCGGAGTATTTGGCATACGACTTCAAAGAGGCATTTGAATAATATCTACAGCAGTTGAGAAGATAGTATGCACAATAGTACGTACACATCTGAATATGATGTACGCGAATACACAGTCCTACAGTACCATTGGTACGTGGCAAAACATGCACTAGGCGACAAATATCGCGTCCCGGCCGCTAACGAGCCATCGTACGCAAATCGAGTTGGGCAAGAGGAAGCATCCGAGTTTGGATGGTGCTCAAAGCGGGTGCCCAATGACATGGAAAATACATCGTGGATTCGAATCCGGGCACAGATTTTCCCAAGAGGAAGGCAAGACACAAACTCCCGGTAGCTAGGAGCTCCGTACAGAGAGATGAGCTTTAGCTCTAATAGGAACAGGACTCCTCCTACTCTCCTCCCCTCTTCTCGGGATATATGCCATCTTTCTTTTCTGCAAGGAGAATCGGCTCATGAAATGAGATTAGGCATAGGAGTCGCCATAGTTTCTATGAAGACCTCATTCGCGCTCTATCAAGAGCGAGAGCATAGAGTGAGAGCGAAGAGCATGTAGTCTGAATCGCTGAAAGATTCGCGCCGTTCCGAAGGTTTTGTACAAATAAAAATGTAGTTACGAAGTCTAGCCTGTGAAAACTTTTGATAGAAGAAGAGATCAAGAAATGGCTATTTATCGTTGTATTCTTTTCATCCATTATTGCGTTCAACTGGTAAATGCGTATTCTGATCCCAGTTATCACAGAAAAAATTTGTGTTTGCTAGCGATCTAATCTAGGCAAGTTCTCAAGCATAGTGCAGAAGCCCTGAGGCTACGCGATACTAATATTATATAACAGACGAGCATGTTCGTGAGTGCAGACAGCTTTCTGAACGAATATGTAATCTATGAGGTTTGAGAAAGTTACGCGGTTACTTTCCAAACTTTGTTTTGAAAAAAATGATGCCATATACACCTTCATGTTCTTTAGAACTTGTCCGCGGGCTTTAAAGGTGCGAACCGTTTGGAAATGGAAACTCGCTGACAAACGGCCACGTGAGAGTTTCTAGTGAGGTAGCTACAAAAGAAAAACGAAAGACTGGAGCAAAACTTGCCGAATCTTCTAGGCTTTTGGAATATCTTAGCCTCCTCAACAACAAGCAATAACTAGGATGTATGAAATTTAAAATTTTACGGGGGGGGGGAAGTTGCTCATCACTCATGCTTCCCGTCGATTTCACTATGGGAGACAATGCCGTTGGTGACGTCGTTTTGATAAATTGAAGTATCCCACGGACAAGGATTGGATTTAGTCACCTCTACGTCACGCATAATCTTTCGCATAAGTCTTTCTGCATACATATGTGCCCGTAGCATTATTAAAACTGCAAAGGCCAGCTGGCTTGTGTAATCATAAGATGAGGTCAAACACAGAACGAATCTGTGGACAGCGAAGAAAGCTCATTAACGGTGGATATCTTGCGTACTTTTGGGCATAACACAGACCCGCCAAACCGAGCAAACAAGCTCTACCGTAATCCCTAGGGATCTTCTCGGGACTTTTACAGTAATCCTTCTCGGAAAGCCTAACTAAATTTTCCACGAACGCCAAGGAAGAAAGACAGACCTCAGGCAAAATAGCTTCCTTAGGCTGCCCTATGCAAGCTCTGTGCAGCGAAAAGGTACCTAAATATTTTGAAGGCGGCTACTTTCAAAACACAGCAAAGTGCATGTTTACCAAAAAGAGCATAGGCTCGCTTGAATTCGGCTGCCGCAAGATAGCATATTTCTGTCACACGAGGTGTTTGTCGTGGGTAAATGACCTCTTTCCGCTATTAGAAGCAACAATGCGGGGAGGGGAAACAGCCAGGCGAACTTCGTAAACAATTACCAAGTGCCTACTATGAATAGGATCCAAAGTGTAAATCGTATAATAGGAAACCAAAACATATAGTGGAATAGAAAGATCCGTCAGTCTATCATTCCGAATATCAGGCGAGAGAGTGTGCAAAAGTGAGAGAATTAGGCGCATTTTGGAATCAGAGCAACGGACGGATCGGTTTATTCCACTATATAAATAATGTCTTATTGGAATAGCGGATCTCCTTTCTACCCTACTAATAAATTTCAGCCCACCCATTGTTAATAAATAAGATATATAAGTTCGTGAAGTCGTGCATACACTGAAAGGAGGTAGCCGGAAAGCTACCGTACCCCGGCTCGTTTCAGTTCGCGACTACCTGTATCGTGGACTGACGGCGCATCGCGGCCGCCTGGCTCTGGCGACGCGGACGCTCCGAGCCGACGCGGCTTGCGGCCGACGCGGTTATGACGTCCTCCGCGTCGAAGGACACTGTCTGAAGAAACTCAAATTTGAATCTTCCCGCCAAATATTCGTTCAAAATACCTGCAAACTCGGCCGCACGCTCATGCTTGACCCATCCATGCTCGTCGATTGTCCTATAGTGGATTAAAAAGATCCGTCGGAAAATCATTCCGAATATAAGTCGCAAAAATGAGAGAATTTGATTCATTTTGGAACAAAGGCAACTGATGGACCGGTTCATTCCACTATAGAATGGCAGAATAGTAGTCTCTAAGCTATATCTTACGAAGGATCGTTCTCTCTTAGATGTCTGAGGGCTTGAGGTACAGCACCAAACTACAGTAATTCTCACCAGACGATCCGGGCCGGGTGTTAGGCGACCACTCGATTTCAACTCCCGGCTGTGGAGAGGAAGACCTGGAGATGAGAGAGGTAGCTTTACAAGCTAACAAGTAGAGTATATGCTCAATGTTGTGCATCTAGAGTGATCGACAAAGTGCCTAAATTCCGGATCCGCCTTTCCGGATTTCCCGGCTGCCATCGGGGGGGGGGACTAACCTTTGCCGCGAAGAGACGAGTACCTGTGGTTCTTCCTCCTCGAACGAGACTTGAACCTGAAATGAAAGGTTGAATTTCACCCTCCTTTTATTTTGCCATTTGAACGCGAAGCATCGATCGTGTAACAGAATACCAGGATACCCTTTCACTGTAGCGAAGGGTTCTGCAAAGCCCAGCGCAAAATGAATTATGCCTAGAGACGCACATGCAAAAAGGGACAGCCCCGCGAAGCAATTTGAGACCCTCTGCGATTCTAAATGCCAGCAATAAAGCTCGACTTAGTGGTTCTTGCGGCTCAGGCCAAAACTAGCAGAGAATCGCGTGACTCACAGAACTGCCGTTTTCTCTGCGAAGTTATCAGGCGCGTAGGAGAGGGTTTCCTCGTCCAGAAAAGGCAATTAGTCGCATAAATAGCGGCTAATCCCCGGGAACGAGATGCCAGAAGACAACATACATATGCACACTTGGCACTCCGTCAACAAGCTATCAGGGGAGATAATGCTAATCCCTTCAAGATCAGGAAGACACAAACGTTTGCGAATGAGGCAGTAAATAGAACACAGTCAATAATACGCGAGCTGCGGTTAATTATTCCGTTTATGATGGAATGCCCGAATCGGAGAAGCTTATGATTCTTCACCTTCTTCGACTCGTATCGAACAAACCAGTGCATGCTGGCAACCTTAACTATTGTGGAATAAATCGATCAGTCAATTTCTTCCATTCCAAAAGGAGTCTAATTCTCTCACTTTTGCACACCCTCTCGCCAGATTTTCGGAATGATTTTCCGACGGATCTTTTTACTCCACACTAGGTAGTATCTAGTATTGAGACGCGAGAATCGTGCAAGAATCGGTCCACAATGGGGCCGCAATCTAGCGGGCTCCTCGCAACTCTGCTACAAGATCTAAGAACAGTAAGCCGGAAGTTTCGGAAGGCAAGGGGAGGGGAGGGGACGGAATGGAATGGAGTAGTACGATGCATGCGCTGCACGCAACGCTCGCATTGGCGACTCGAGATCCGAACTTGGAAAGAGCCTGGCGGAGGGATGAGCAGGAACTAGAAGGCCTCATTGGGAATCACCCTTACGTGGTTAGGAGTCCTTAGGCTATTTGGGGTAGTACTAAGAAGCATAGGAAAAGTAAGATGTGAAAGCAAGAAGCTGGAACAAATGAGAAAGATGAAACAAGCGAAGCTAAGGCCAAGTCGTGAAGAGGACTGAGGAACGAAAGAGAGCGAAAAAGTAAAAGTGAGACAACGGGGCGAGTCTGATGTGCTGACAGGATGACAGAAGGAAGAGGATAAGGTAGGGAAGGAGGGGGGGGGGGAGAGAGAGAGTAACAAGAGATGTGGGAAGCGGACGAGGAGATGAGAACTTGGAAGAGAGTCTAGCTAGAAGGGGTTGCGATATATCTGGACTCTATGATTTCGGCAAATTATTGCTTATTCTGCAGTAACATTATGCGCGAACCGCTATCCAGACATTATTTCAAACTGCAATGGGAAAAGCACCGTGTGTCCTGAGCGGGTGGGTGAGGGTGGTGCGAGTATTGAGAACTTCGCGAAGCGCGCGCAGATTCTTCCACGCAAATGGGTCCTTTCCTTCCTTCCTTCCTACTCCTCCGCTCCTCGCATACTACGAAAACGCGCGCCAATCCACGTGCAAGGACTTTGTTTCGGTGCCCTGGCATTGTTGCAGGCTAACTTTAAACGTCTAGAACGTTCCTGACCATTGGGCTCTAACTACAGCCTCTCACACAGCGTACTATAAGCAATTCAGCGTCCTCGGACGTTACAAGTGGTCTTTGATTATCACAAACACTCAAGCTACCGCAAAGGAACTACTTCCCGGTCCCAATAAACTCTTTTGATATCTATGAAAATTAGAAAATGTCTAAGTAGTTCGGCGGAATCTCTAGTAGATACTAGCACAAGAACGCGGATATCCCGATCTATTTATAAAGCTAACCCACCACTACGGCTGAGTGGTGTCAGCAAATCAAGACGGCTCGTGACTTCTAAAGATCGTAATCGGATACTTCTTACGCGTTGCTTCCTATTGTCAAGTGGGGTAGTGACTCTCGAAAAGATGCGCGGGAAGGAGAAAGTGTGCCGCTCTGTCAACACGTAATTGGACGTATCATGAGGATTGAGAGGTGTCGGTGAACTTGAGACTACAAGATACATGCAGCTTGGTACTGCACAACGTCTTGTGAGTTTGAGTATTTAGACTAGCTCCAAAAACCCACAAAAAGGAGGAGCGATAGGGGTTGAAAGTTTAGGAATTTCGAAGCGATTCAGCTATAGGTATATACTGGAGTTGTACATTTCAAAGCTGTGATCCATGGTGAGCACTGCAGACTCTAAAATGCCAACTGAAACATGACATAACACAACTTCAAGCCCGGGACGAAGCTGAACTGACTGAGCATCGTCGGGGGTTCGCGAAAGTGCCTAGCGTAAGCAATTTTGTCGTCCTTATCCCGCCGAGGCGGACTAAGGCAGCAGATAAGTTGGGCATTAGAACAGGCTTTCCGGTCGCTTTGAATAATGAAGCACATGAGCAGTCGCGCTCTCTACGCCTTATACAGACGACTGTAGTGGGAGAAGCGGTACATCTATAGATAATACTGATTATAAGAGGTAATACTAAAGTAAGATTCAATTCTATAATGCCATAGATCAATGAATAATGCTTAAATGAAATAGAGCTTGCACACGGAAGCTAATCGCAAAAGCGCCTCTTCATCAATCGCAAATGGGTACTCCATCGGTGCAGAACGAAAAAGCATTTGTGACGACACTAATAGTAAGCATCGCCAAAGACTGCATTATTCATGCACAACTTTGCTGCTAAAGAGTCAATGATTCCCTTGCTGCACAACGTAGACCAAGGAAACTATGTTCACCGAGTTTGTCCGACTGCAAAAATGTTCTGAATATTTCTGAAGTTCGGAGATAAATGCGAAATGACCCAGTCTCTAGTGTTGAGAAATGAACGAAGTCACCGCCAATAACAAGTACTACGTGAGAAAGACGACGGGAGGTTCGGCGGTATTCCTAATAACAATGGGAGTTGGCTTTGGAGTGGTCCCAGTGGACGATACACACGAGCGCAGGTTTTTGTATGCGGAAATGGCTCGAAACACAACCTTCGCGTATAGTTCAAGCTTATAATGAATGTATAGATTAGAGCTTTCTTTCTGAAGGTCTCCTTTTCACAATTATGTTTGGTGTTCATGCTGTATGGTCACGTTAGGTATATCCGAACTAGAATATAATGGCTCACCTCTGGAATGTTGAACCGAATAATCTTCGGACTTCGGGGAGGAAGTGGAGAGGAGGAGTTGTTGCGGCGTTCCTTTGTTGGCTGAAAAATATTAAATTTAAACCAACAATTTTTTCAATCTTATTCGGGTTTTACTAGTATTTTTAAAGAAAATGATGCCAAACTGTGATATGCGCAAAATGCTATTCTTGATAACATCTACATATGTCGAGGTGATGTGCTAGTTCTATGTATTACTGGATTGTTATAACAATTGGCAATAATTAGATTTGTGAGGGTGGGAATAATAGAGATTGCAATTAGACAACAATACGCTGCAGAACAAATCACTTCCGAAAGGAACAATAGCAATTACAGAGCCAATTAGCTCTATTACAGCAATCAGATTAACTTAGGCATTCTTTGTCTATTATTCTAGGTAAATTTCCTTGGATGCTCAATTTGCTTGGCTAATGTTACGGTAAAGTGCATGCGACTTATCGGGGGGGATCTTCCTACACGGCTTACAATATCACTAAAACACGCGCGCAGAGTACGCTCAAGCCTGTGTTGACCACAGATACAGAAATGATGTAAAATCATAAAAAATTTATAATTGAAATATAATAAATGGGGGAAAACCGCTTACTGCTAGCCAGGTGGCCCGTCGCGGTTCGGCCTCCTGGACGTCGGGTGGGAGGACGGGCTCAAAGGTGGCGATACGGGAGGAAGAAGGGCGGCGGTGCTGAACATGGAAACGATACCGTTGTAGAGATGGGGTCTACTGCAGAGCACACGATTAGGGGCAGTTTAACTGTCGTAATTCTACCAAAACCGTAGGTTCATCATCAAATGATATCAGATGAGAACACGTCGTTTGCGTGGACCACACGGAAGGCACAAGCTGATTTTAAACTAAGAGGCTATGCAAGATTGGCTGTATTAGCAGCAAATATCATGCTCATCGGCGCGGCTTGTAAGCATCCGACTGTGTGCGCCAAGTATGTATGGACGTAAGAGTTTGGCGAGGTTGACGTAAATTCGGCACAGGCTGAGTATTCCCGTGCTAACTCACGCGGCAGGTGCCTGTCGCAATGCGTATTTATCATCAAACGCATGCATTTCTGCCCGTAGACAAAAATAGACCAGACTGAGAATAAGACGACGGACATTTGGTATATCATATAGACAATGTTTACGATAATAATGAATGCTAGACACACCTAAAATATACGCCTTGAAAAGGTGCATATCCGTTGTCCGTGTCTAAATCACACTATTTCTCTATTTTCGTTTTCGCTCGATGAAAGTGAGCAATATGTTTTGAAATACTCCACGACGGCCTTGATTCTGCAATTGTTGTGTGAAAAAAACATTACAAGAGCAGATGCCTAGCGCGAGTCACGCAGGGGGTTGTGGACAGTGAGAGAGAGAGAGACAAGCGAGACACGCTCTTGCAATTACAGCACTCGCAGGAATGCCCCCGTGGTCTGGTTGACAACGAGATCGATATGAATTATGTAAATCGTTCCGAATATAACCGAATTTCTGCGCAATATGCGGGAACTAGACGCGTTTTGAAACCAAGCAAACGGTGGTTATTCTTCCTTTTCCGCACGTACTTGCTATTAGAGGTGTGCATGATAATTCTTTTGCTCAATAGGTTTCATCGCTTTTGGTGACGAGACGCTGCTTCGCGGTTATGAACTATGAGTGAAACATACTCATCAAAAGAACTCTCATGCACAACTCTACTTTCTGTACAACACAGTGTTCTAAATGTTAAGCGAACGAGCCGGAATGCTTAGGATACGGTGTTTTCCGTGCGAGAGTTCCTACGGAACTCAGGGTTATTTTTCGGGTCATCTCGTTCGCTTAGCATTTTGACTGTTGTCAGAACACTGTGACAAACGAAGCTGCGAAGAAGCAACATCTTACAATGTGACATGAAAGATCTTCTAACAGAGCCCCCGTATTCATATCTACCCCTTGACAAAGATAAACACTTGACTGCCAAGCCTCAGCTCATGAGTCACACTACCTACTTCCTTTTTAGCTGCTCAAAGCTGCTCCCCTTTGCCTAATTGCTATTTGCTGCACCGGCTATTTAGCTATATCCAGCTACGTCACAGTAATCGTATTCCCCGCCTTCTCGCCTCTCCTTCTGCTATTTTCTGCTATTCTCGTGCTCTCGGATTTATATGATTTATAGTGCCGCACCTCATAATGAGTGTCTCGCAGCGAAAAGTGCGCTACTGATATGGAAAAGAGCGAGAGACCGAGCATAATTATAATATAATTATGGAGAAAATCATCGAACAATATTCTTCGCTGTTCAGCATACGTACTCGTAATAGTCCGAAAGGTAGTGTACATATAGATATCAAAGGACACGGTTATGAGACCGTAGATATTCAAAATATTATCTCCCTGATGGAGTTGCGTTTTTTTAAAGACCGCGAGAAGCGATAATAAAATTCGCCCAAATTATTATGAAATTTCTTATTTTACCTTTAGAAATAATAAGAAACATAAAAATAATTGTTAAAAAATATCAAAAAAATTCCAAGTATTAAATTAATTTTTTTGTTCCGTGCGTCGGGCGTTCAGTATAATGATTCCGTTTGGCTGGGCCCCTGTCTGCTAAAAACAGTAACGTCGTCGTTGGGCGAAATTTCAAAAAAAAACATTAGTTTTTATCGTTTTTCCTTTTGTTTTTATACTAATTTCGACAAGATCTTTCATACCTATAAGCTTCACTTGAAAATCACTTCCATGTCCCTTTAAAGATGTTGCACAGCGTTAGCTATACTAAAGGGTCCCACAACCCACTTTTTGACAATAGTAACTCATTATGTCGTGATATGGATCAGAGCATACTGATTCTGAATCAGGCAATCCCAGTTTCTGGCTTTGCATTTGAGCTTTACTATCGTGCTTGAAACAACCACTCTTCGAGCGAGAGACCGTGCAAGGTGAGGAGAGCACAGAGAGTGAAACAGTCTAAACCCCAATTAGCATACACGTGCCTTTCGCGATCCTTTAAAGCTTTTAATTATGATGCTTCAAAGGACGGGATTACCCTAGTAGGGTAACCCTACACTATAGATTCGTCGAAAAATGCAACAACAAAAAGGCGCCGCGAACCCGAGGTTGTGTTGTTCTGCATAATGCATGAAGTGACGATCTGGTCGTCAAGGGCAACGTCTAAGAGATGACAGCGACGGGCCCATGAAGCAGGCTTGGCCTGTCCCATTTAGAGAGATATCAGGGTTACACAAAAGAAGGGATGTGAGGAGTAAGAAGGACCATCTTCATAAGCATACCTTAGACTCAGAAGTCTCCCAGCTAGAGCTTCATTGTTCGGGTTTTGCTCATTAGATTAAAAGTGGTAACTAATGTATCGCACGCTATGTGAAGTGTTATTGAAAATGCCGATCGGAATGAGCTACAGACATATTCTATTATTACTCTGCAAGCGATTCATGAATAGCCTGGCAGTCCAGTGTAGAAGTAGCAGAGGCTGGTTTGGAAACAAGATAGGAAAGCGGTATTTATGGTGCACATTCCCGCTATGCCGGACCATGAGAAACACGTACGTAGCTACGTGAAAGGGCACACTGCAACATCTCTAAGACAGACAGAGACACTGAGAGAGAAAGAGAACGGGTAATGAAATCGGCGACGTCTCCATGGTCAAAGTATCCATACCCCGACTTTCTGTGATCTGTGTCTTGGCCTCAAATAGAACGCATCGCGCAACATCTATCTTCATGAAAGCCACAAACGCTAAATAGCATGCTCATAGCGTTGCTAGTGATCCGCACTGGTTTGAAAATTCATACTTACTGGAAAGACGGGACGGTAGGGCATGGCTTGTTGGGTGTACGATTAGTGTAGCGAGAGGACGAGTTGGAAAGGATTGGTTGGGGGTAGGACAATTGGGGGGACTGACTTCGAAACCGTCACTTAGCGTGCCAAACTATGCTTGGGGGTGCTTCCTGTGCCTCTCGCTCTCCCTCTCCCCCACTCTCCGCTTCTCCTTCTAAGATACCCGGGCGTCCTCCAGTCGTTTGCCCCTATTCACTCGCGTCTTGATTCCCTCTCCTGATTCTGGAGGGAACAACTTTGGACGATGCCCGAAATGACGTTAGCTATAAGAGGAAAGGCCTATAAGCTATAAGAGGGGGGTGATGAAGGGGCGAGTGGGAGTGGTGCAAAAAAATGGAGTAGATTTTAAAGATGTTGAATTAATCATTCCCTTGGAACTCTTAGCAATAGTTACGAAAACGATATTGACAATACAGAAACTTGCGACGACTTTCGCTTTGCATTTCCCCTTTACAATTTTGTCCAACAGATATGCATAGTATATAAGAGGAAAGGAGATATAGGTTACGGCTGCTGTTATTTATCTATGTCAAAATGGTAGACCGTGGTCTCTGACTGTTGGCATCGCTTGACGAGAATTTGAACCCCGGTCTGATCTCATCGTCAGCGACTGTTCTCCTTCGGAACAGACGACAAACGTGACCTCAGGAGCTGACAAGAAAGTGACAAGGAGAGGAGAGACGAAAACAAGGAGGAGGAGAGGGAGATGGGGAAGATAAGATGAAGAAAGAAGAAGAGAAGCAAGGCGGGGGGAGCACGTGCCTTGTCAGCTTTTAGCCTAATTGTAAGCTTTGCTCATAGGAAAGTAAAGCGGTGCATCGGTTTCTTTCGTGCCAAATGCGCCTAATTCTCGCACTCGCAGACAGGTTGGCCAAAGGAACGGGAGGGAATTCCTTCGATCATGGATGGGATTCAAATCGTCCCAGAAAGGGGATAGTAAATACGTAAATATATCGTGAAAACTGGAAGATGTAGTTCCTATGATGCGCTGCTTAGTTCCCTACGTAGACGCTACGTGCAAAGGATGCAAGGTAAGCCAGTATAATGTGACCTAGTAAAGAGACTTAGATCTGCATAACGCCTCGCATCGCACATAAAGTCCTCCTACTCGTCTACGGACGAAAATGTAAGGTCAAGGAAAGAATGACATCTATGCAACCGAATCTTTCCCTAAGATTCTCTAAGAATTTTTGAAACAACATGAGCATATCATGCATTTTGCTGGAGAAAAGCGGTTCTAGAGTACTGTATGTCATTGAAAGTCAAAATGAATAATTGAACTCACAACGACGATCGCGGGCTCGGCCTCTTTGAAGAATTCTTCGTAGTCGGACACCTAAAGCGTACAGTTTTGCATTCGGGTCTTTTGACGGTTGCGCTTACCCCACCACCGTACACAATAGAGCATTCCATTCGAGTCTTTTTGACGTATATGTTTCATACCTCATTCATAACAGCAACGCGTCTCGTCACCAAAAGCAGCGAAATATACTGGTAAAAAAGACGCCCGAATGGAATGCTCTACAGAGCAATGCCCTAAAAATGTTAGCATAACTATCTCCTAACAAGACCGGGAATCTCATGATTGATCCGCTAAACTCGCTTAGCCCTCAGGCAACTTCACTAATAAGCTTTCATCATACGCGCTTTCATCATAAGAACCACAATCTTGTGATCTCATTGGTTCCGCCCGCGGTTAGTCCTTGCGGAAGTCTCGCAACGTTTTGCTTTCCTCGCTCACAAGACGTTCAGAGACACGGAGAGATGTAGAGAGAACTTACTGCGGTTGGATATAGTGTTTCAGGCGCTCCGTCAAAATCTCTCCGCTCACCCATTCACGCAAACACCTCGTCTGGCGAAAGGTGTCGCCGTTAGTCATATTTCGGAGAACCGTGAGAATCGATAAAAAAACGGCACTTCAAAATCGTGACTTATTCCTTGTTTTGGTCAATTTTTTTGCTAGAAAGTTCCAATAGGTAGGATCAATCTAAAAAGAACGAAATTCGGCTTCACGAATATATAGTGGATTAAAAAGATCCGTCGGAAAATCGTACCGAATAATTTATAAGGCGAGATTGTGTGCAAAAGCGAGAGAATGGGACTGATTTTGGAGCGGGAGAAACTGACGGATCGGCTTATTCTGCTATAATATCTGCCCCTTTTCTCTACTGTGCATTCCCCCCACGAACCTTCCGTGCGGTCTCCTCCATCGTCGGGGGCAGGGACATGGTGGAGGGAGCGTGCGAGGAGAGCGCCACGACCGAGTTGGACTTCTTCTTCCTGGAAGGCGCCCAGCTAGGGAACACTCACTCGGAGAACCTAACAATAAATTATGAAGATATCTCTAGCTCTTGTTAGCCTAGCAAAGTTTGCCTATACACAATACGCTTTTTTCAAAACGGTATTTCTAACGATCTTTCTTGGAATTTGAATAAAACATCCCTACCAGAGTGACAGTTAAATCCAAAAAAATACAGTGATCATTCGTTTGTTTTGTTTATTTATAATGACAAGCAGTCGATACCCGACGACAAACCGGTACTTCTTGTTCTCCCCTCCGGCCCTATTCAGCGCCCCGTCCGACGCCCCGTTCTCGCCGCCCATGCCGTTCCCGTTGCTGCGCCATTTTCTGCAATTTTCACTTTGAAAAATATTTTCTAGTTAATTATTTCACAACTGTGAAATAGTTAACCACAGTTCATTATTTCACAGTATTTGGTATGTTCATTTCTCTGGGCATAGCTCACGGTTCGGACTAATGTACGCGGGAAGCCGGTGGGTTGAGCTGCAATAGCGGCGATTCACGTAGCTACTGTGGCATTTCCGCGCGAGTCGCGCGTGGTAATTATTCACGAATTAGCGAGCGATAATAGCATACGCTTATGGATGCGTACGAAGACCAGCTGCGAAAGGGATATGCGTGAGGAGTGGAATGTAATAAATGTGCAGTATATATTTTTTATTTATAGTGGATTAAAAGGAGCCGTTGTCAAATAATTCCGAATACCTGGTGAGAAAGTATGCAAAATTGAGAGAATCAGACTCATTTTAATAGACACACCCCCGGAATCAAAGTAACCGGTTTATTCCACTATATCAAAAATCATTATGAATATCATTGAACAAAATCATTTGAATTTTAAACGTGAGTAAGGTAAAAAAAGAAATTCAATGATTTTTGGGGAGCATATTTGGGTGCAAATACTTGCGGAAGCCTAGGATATTTAGCATAGGACCCCATTACACACAGCCTAAATAAAAAAGTTAATCGTTAAACAGCAAAATGCCAACCGTACGGTGCCGGTCTTCCTGTCTCGTATCCAGTTGAAGACCTTATGCATGTGCACCTGAATAATGATAATGATTATTATCGATTGCCTTTGAATGGGTCAAGAGCAAAGCGAAATTCATTCTGCAAATTAGGCAGTGCCATAATTTCTGCTTCGAACGCTTTTTATGAGGTTGTGAATAGAACGAATGGTAGGGAAGATTCGGTCAGCTGTACGGGTTGTTGAAAAATCTCTGGTCTCATAAGCTCCGTAAACTCGCGTGGGCAATGCGGAAACTCGCTGGCAACTGTTTCACGGATTGAAAGTTCTGGAAAACAACGCAAAACGGCTACTCTATAAATACGCGACAATTACACACAGACGCGTTGAAGCAAATGATCGGAGACCAGATGGACTTGATCAGAGAGGGAAAGGGGGGGGGAGGGAGGGTTTGAGAGAGAAGGAGGAAGAAGAAAAGAAGGAGGCGTAAAGGATGTGACAAGTTCGCGTGCGAGTAAACACTTTCAGATGGAGATTAGCGTTAGTTTGAGGAAAACACCATTTCTACAATTTGGCAATTTGGCGGATTCGATGGAAAGGATATTTATTTCCCTTGTTTTACGATTTTGGATGCTCAAAAAGCCTTTCATAGCCCTGCCATATCAATCGGGCTTGTTTAAGTTGAGATCGAACATTCTATAGTTAATAGACCTCCTGAATCGGAGCCGATCCGGTGTCCAGTTTCGGACCGGAACGACCATTCCCTTTAGAGAGCTCCCCGGAATAAAAAAAGAGAGAGGAATGAATGAGAGGAATGAAAGTGGACACGATTGAAAAAAACCGGAAAACCCGACCCTGCCTCGGCAAAGAGTGATGTTGCAATGGGAAAAGAAAAAAAACCGGTCCGGTTTTTTTCGCCCCTCGGTTTTATGCCTTTCCTCGCCGCACAGGCCGACCTATCGTGTCCGGAATGAAAGGAGGGATGTTCTTTTTCCTGGACACGGTTGCGATTCAGGAAGTCTAAAAAAAGTTAATCACAACAATACTTCGCGCGTATGCACATTGTAAACTGAGATCGGGCTCCGTAAAGCATAAAAGATCAATTTTCCGGAGCGTTCGGACCTGTCCCCCCACTACTGAAATCATATGCGACTACGACTTTAGACTTGCTCTCCTCTCGTTCTCTCCATTCTTATCCTCAAAACTTGTGAAAGGTCGTTTAACGTCGGTAGTTGAGAAAGCGGAGACGATAGGGCAGAAGAAAGAGGAGATGCTAATCAATGAGTGGAGTAGTGTCCTGCAGATTGCATAGGAGAATATTAGCAAGGCGTTGAGGCTTTTAGGGCTAGTAAGGCTTAAAGTAAAGAAAGGAAGACTGTAGTCCTGAGATATGCATTTTGTAGAATCCGAAGAAGGCATCTGAATGTTAACGGGAGGAAAGTATTCCATCAGTTCTCATCCTATTAGCGCGACGAGAGAGCATGCAAGTCACGGAATAGCGACAAGAGTTTTCCGATATGCGTACGGAATTTGACCTTGAGACTAGAGCTTTCCATTCGGCCGCATCTATTATATAAGTGACGGTTACTACCTGACCCGGTACAGGATAAGAGGTTCCTCATCAACTGATCGGAAACGTAACCATGACAAAAATGAACTTGAGATTATGTCTTTGCAAGTAATACTTGAGCGCGTGATTACGAGGGACAACGCGATATCGGCAAAAATATGGTGATGTGTAATTCTTCTTACTGCAGATCAGAGGACTCGAGTCGTGCAAGACCTAGCACCATTATCCTTTGCGGTTCATATGCAAGGGCGACCGCACGCAACACACCAAAAAGGCAAAAAGACGGCCGCTGAACGGCGATTAGATTGATAGATATAGCGCAATAAAGCCGATCCGTCCGCAGCTCTGATTCCAAAATGCGCCTAATTTTCTCCTTTTCGCGCACTCTCTCGCTCGATATTCGGAATCGTTTACTGACGTATCCTTTTATTCCGCTATATGTATGGGGCGGGAGAAGGCGTAAATGCACGCTCTATGCTACTCGCTACTTAGACGTCGCACATCACAAGACTAACGGTTCCAATCGGAAACGACCGCAGAGGCGCACGGGAGAGATCAACCTACTTTGCACTCCATTTCTCATCGACCTCTCTCTCGCCTCATTCCTCATTCTCTATTTCTCTGCTTCTCTCGCTCCCCTCTCCCCGCTCACAGTTGCTTGAGGGGGCCTACTGAGTGTCACTCAACATATCCCTCTCCTCTCCTCTCCTCTCCTCTCCTCCAGACTGAGTCCCCCCTCACACACACACGCGCAAGAATATGAGTGTCGCCTATCGATCGGTTGTTCATGTTTACATGTCATAAGGGGAAACGATCGCATACTTGATTACTCGATTCTCCAGCTCTGTCCTGATGGTAGTCACTATATTCGTTCATCTATGCATAACGAATCAGCCTTTGACTTTTATCGAATCGATCTTACGAGAAGCATGATCGATTCGAAGTATTTCAAGGAATGTATGTAAGCCTGATAAATGATCGTTGTGACGGACCGTGAAGTGCGAAGTGTCTATATCTTATTGTTAGGGCTGGAGGAAGGGACGACAGGAGCATAACGTTCTGCTCCAAAGGGTAGATCACGCTTACAAAAGAAGGGAGGGGAGGCGAGAGAGCATGGGAATTGGAGAGACGCAGACACAGTCGCTATTGGGCGCAATTCGGACTGGCGGGACGTAGTGCAGGAGTGTGTAGTGTAGCAGAGCGGTCGCTCCCCCCCTATATCTAAAGGCTTCCAGCTTGCATTAGAGGTTGAAATTTAGAGTTGTGCAGACGGGTCATTTTGTACGATATATTTCATCCTTTTTTGCGGCGAGATGCGTCGCGCTAAGAATGATGAATGACGCATGCTGCTCTCTTGGACTGCCTCAGAGCTGTGTGGACGGTCCTCCGATAGAAGGAGAGGAGGATGAGATTCGGGCTTTAAATGCAAGCTGGCTTGTCCGTCATGTATAGATAGTCTAGAAAATCGGAACGTATAATTCGTGATTCCGCGGCTTCGGTGTTTAGCGATTTTTTCACGCTTCGACCATTCCGATCCATTTGGTAAGATCAGTTTGAAAGGTACCGGAATCGGCGCTACGCCCGGAACGATTATATCTTCCATTTTTCTCTACTATAAAGATGCGACCGTCGATGCCATGCCATTGCCTTGGTCCATGTCCCTTTATGGTGTTCAGACCAGTCAGTACGACGATTACCTATGTTTCGGAATCCATGCGTTCCTGCCATTCCTCCGCTCCTCCCGGCACGACAGGCATGATGCTTTCCTCGCTCACTCGGGAAGAGAAGAGGAGGGGGGAGGGGAAGAGAAGGAAGAAGAAGAAGAAGGGGCTGAGATTGATGGGTGCTGATGAGAAAGGAGGAAGATAGGAGAAGGGGGTTGAGAGGGGCATGGATCGTACGTGGGCAGGGCCTTCTTCTGTTTTGATATTATTCAAAATATTATTTAAAAAAAAGTAAAAGTGGTCCGTCAGTAAGCTCATTCCTACTTCGTCTGCACTCTCGTCAGACCGCTTCACTCTCACGTTGCAGAAATAGGATTGAGGCGAGACTGACGGAACATTTTCGTCAACCATAATAGTGTATGCATTGATCAAGATTACGATCGGGCATGCTTAGAAAATAGAAAATATGCCTTGGAGCGAGGATGTTTACCCTGCTGGAAAGTGCAATGATCATAACGCCTGGGCAGTGTGCACGGATGTGTCGATTTCGTAGTAGCCAACGAATCAGTGGATTGACTTGACACAGAAACCTTAACTTTACGCCAAAAACTAGAAGACGCTTGACGAGTGATCGTTGTAGAGTATTGATCTCGATCTGATCAGTAAGTTGAAATGCTAAAGCTTTGGTTGAGATCATTCCATGTTATTTGTTTTTTTTCAGTCAGCCCCGATCGATATCTCGTGCATTTCCCCTATCACTTCCTATCCTTCCGCCTTTGCCGTGTCACTTTCGACCTCTCAGAACCTTGAAGAGAAGGAAAAGAAGGAGAGAGAAAGAGGGAAAAGTTAGAGAAAAGCAGGACACGGGTGACGTAAGTGATGGAGATAGAGGGGGGTTGTGGATAACGGAGAAGGCTGGAACTAGAGAGTGAGGGGAGGGGAAGGACCGGAGTAATAAGAGATAGGGGCTGGGTCAGAGTTACACGAGGAACTTACGTTGCAAGGGAGTGAATAGCGAGCTTTTGGGGGGGGGTAGAAAGAACTAGAGAGAAACTAGAAAGGAGCATGCACAATAATAGGGAAAAGTCTGGATAGGTAGCCTTTACAGAACTCTGCCCAACTTTGCTAACTGTCAAAGAAAAGCTTTTGGATTTTTTTCTGATTTACAGCCGTACCCTAAGCGTTTCTATCTCGTACATCTGATCGAAAAATGCAGCGTTCTATGTTGACAGGAACTAAGGCACCAAATTCCAGCCAAAAATTATGCTAATGTGCATTTCGCAAAATCGCGTTACTAGGGGCCTTGGACAGAGCGCGGAGAATCTATTGCGCAATTGGGGGAAGTCTTCGGTTGATCATGACGATCTCAATCAACCTTTGAACGTTCAAACATTCTGCTTTTGGCATATATAGTGAAACAAAAGTATCCGTCAGTTTATCATTTCGCATATCCGGCGAGAGAGTTTGCTAAAATGTGAGAATTGGACTCATTTTGGAACCAAAGAAACTGACGGACCGATTTAATCTACTATAAAAGGTGAAAATTAAATTTAGCTTTTCATAGTGTTCCTTCATTGTTTAAAAATTTAGGTGATGAAAGTGAGAAGATATAGTAAACACTTACACAACATCCTCTTCTCTGGCCGTTTCCCACTCTTTCATCGCTCGACAGAAACTCCCACTCGGTAACCTCCTCGGATAGGTCGCTGAAGCGAAATGAGCAGTGATAAAACATAAATCAGAAATACAACCAGTCCATATTACCCTTTCGCTACAGAATACTGCTTGCTTCTCTTTTGCAAGCCTACCCTTCCAAGCAAGCAATAAGCACTTTTCCACGATCCTAATTTGCACATAAACAATGCAAAATCTAACAATAAGGTTCCGAGATTAGCTATGCCAGGATTTATCTGTATCGTATGCCTCGAAAACTACCTTGTTCGAATATGCCCTCTTCCATCGTGATTTCCCGTATAGTATATAATATGTTTCACTCGTCCGCAATAGGAACGATGATAACTTATGGAAAAGTTTCCTCAATCATATCGAATATCACTACACATACGCAAAAAAAAGATTTCGCTTTTTTATGCTTGCCGCATGTCAAATGGTAACAAACTAAATATAGATTTGCGTACTTGAAATCAAAGTAGCGCTCGTTTTGTATCACAAACTACGTTCCGGGTTCGCCTACCGTGCTCACCTCTCATCGTCCGAGGCCGACGGCTCCACAATGCCCACCACTACCCGTCCACTACTGCTGCCCGGAGGCATCTTTTCCTATCGATAGCCCCCTGAGGGTCGCCCTGAGGGTGTGTTTTCGACACAGCTCGGCTGAACGGGGGGAAAACAGCAGGGCGAGTTGATCGAGAGCAGCGTACAGAGAGGAAGGGGGGGGGGTTGGAAGGGTTGGCGGGAGAGATAGTGGAGGAAAACAAGAGGGTTGTGATGGGCAGGAGAACGACGAGTGGGTATTATTAGAAGAAGGTTGATTTTTTGCCTACACTATAGTAGAACAACTTCCGTTCCAAAATGAGTCTTTTCTCTCACTTTCGCACAGCCTCTCGCCTTATATTCGGAATGATTTTCCGAAGGATCGTTTTATTCCACTATACCTAAGGTTCAGGTGGAAAACAGTACATCAATGGCCTACTTTCCTAGCAATAACCTGAACAATGCATACTATATAGACAGCATTGCAGAGTTTCTGAAAAAATTTCGCTGATCCTTCATGTATATTCTTAAATTTTATCATCGTATTTGGGTCCAAAAATACAAACCGATTTTTCTTCTCATACAAAGAAAAAAAGCAAAGTTGAATCATCTAAGACAAATTGAAATTGAATCAACAACAAAAAACTGAAACGTCGATACTACCGATCTTCTGTTTAGGCATTTCGTTGAAGTAACGGCCAATTGCCAACCCGGCCAATTTGCGATAGCATGAACAGCCAGAATACCGCTGGCCGAGAGCGTAATAATGAGGCGGAAGTGTGGGAGAAGGGGGCCAGTCAGCGAAGGCAGACCACACAACTCACAGGCCAGACGGGGTTGTAATAGTAAATAGGCATAATTTATTTACCAGTAGATGCAAAAGATGAGAACGTATCATTTATGATGTTACCAGTTTCCGGATGTTCTCCAAAATTTCGCTCCTCTAGCCTTGTGTGCAAGACCCCTCCACTCCATATAAAACACCTTCCTAATCAAGGCGAAGAAGCAGGCGCGAATAGGCCGCACGGCGTCAGTTGCAATCATGAATAATCCCTGCACCATTCGCAGGTGTGGCCGTTTAGCTCGATTGGGAAGCTCGCTGGCTATGAAGCGGAACGATGCGGGTTCGAACACCGCTCTTTGGTGGAGCTTTTGCAAATTTGGAAAACATCTATTGAGTGATCTTTGATGTCCACGGACAGACGTTTAGCGAATTATATAATAATAGTATTGATGGACGAAAACGTTCCGTCAGTAAACGTCAATCCTACTTCGTCTCCTCGCACTGTTTCGTTCTCTCGTCGTAAATAGGAACACGACGACCGCCGGAACATTTTCTGCTACCTATTCGTGGACTTATAATGGAGTAAAATAAGCCGGTCCTTCCTTACGTTGATTCCAGAAATGCGCGCAATTATTATTGACGAAAAATTTCCGTCAGTAAACGCATTCCTACTTTGTCTAGACTCTCTTCACACCGCTCCGCTCACTCGTCGGAAGTAGGAATGATCTGACTAACGGAACATTTTCGACAACCATAGCCTCTGGCAATGTTTATTGCTGTTCCACGATGATAATTCTTACTGAAAATGATGCCACTGACAACAATCGTGCAAATTAGCCGAATATTATTCCAGATACTCCTGTTCTGCTTCTTTGTCGTCTTCTACCTAGTTTCTCTTATAACGGAGTTATCCACTTCTTCCACTGACCGATGATTTCCACTCCGGAGTCTCGAGTCCAAACCACTTGCCGGCCTACGTAGCCGAAAATATGATTATCTGCAAAGGCACAACTGAGAACCTTTCGTACCCGCGACAACATAGATTGCATTATTATATGCTACAGTACCCAATTAGCTGGCGAACGTAGGCGAACAGCGTAAGTCAATCGCTGAACCACAGGCTAAGTTACGATTTCTGTTGGAGCTATCTAGACATTTCGCAATCGGAACATCATTCAAGAATTCAAGAGAGCATTCGTAAATCATTCCAGAATCTACACCGATAAGCATTTCTTGGAAAACGTTTACCGAAAGTAGCGAAAAGGGCGTCAAGCTCTGATTTCTGAAATATCCTGGCGGAATTACTAGGCCAGGATATTTCAGAAAATTTTTTCATAAAGGTACAGTATGCCGACATACCATGCCTTGTACCGTATCAGAACACACATGTGCGCCGCCTGGGTACTCTCCTGGCACACCGTATTAGACGAGGCGACCAGACCGCGGTAGGGCCGGGTTCTCTGAAATAATGAAAAATACAATAAATCGAATCAATGACAAAGAATAGAAAAAAAGAATTGATGAAAGGCTTTACCTGTCCGATTCCGAAGAGCATTCGGACTTCCGACGAGTAGACGAAGAGCAGGACGGGCGGTGCGAAGGTGGTAAGGAGGTTGGGGAAGACGTACTGCAATGAGGCAATTTCGGCCCTCTATCGTCACTTTCCTCTGTTTGGACTATATTTTTGCATAGTTGAGATTTACCCGGTTTTCAAAGGTAATCCGCCATACCGCCAGCACTGTATGCTAACAATACGTAAGGCAAGGCCAAGCACCGACAATAAATGCTTACGATTAGGCCGGAGGCCTGCAGCACGTTGACGTCGTCCACCACGTAGCCCACCACCCAGAGCATCTGCGGGTTACATTCTTTTAAAATTATAATTTTAAATTTTTTGTGATATACAAAACAGTACCGTCCATAAACTCATTACATTTTTTTACTGAGCGCTCTTTATACCGCGACCCCCTATATCTCGTTAGGAATAAATTAGACGATAATTGGCGGATCATTTGCCTCAATCATACGGTATGGTTGAGCACAAAGTTCCGTCAGTCGTCTTATTCTTATTTCCGACGAGAGGGCGAGGCGGTATTTAGAGAGACCAGACAAAGTAGGAATGACGTTTACTGACGGAACATTTTCGTTAATACTGAATGGATACCTGCTGCGCGCACTTGGCCGAGTGAGCAAGCGTCACTGTGAGAGCGAACATCATCAGCCCGCGCTCGTAGGTCATGGGCACCGTCTGGAAATCATCCATTTCCCATTTTTTATTATATTATTATAATGTAATTTATTATTAAAATATAATATAACCGCAAAAATACCGAGTTTCTGGTGAATGCGCGAAACTTGGCGATGGTCAGCAGGCTGACGGGGACGGTTACAATGATGAAGATGACGCACATCAAGACGGAAGCGTAGCTGGTTAGCTATAAAATCGATTTCATCATAAATAGCCAACTTTCGCGAGTTTCGTAGCCGTTTCAGTCTTTTACAACAATGAAAACTAGATGAAAAGTTCCGTAAATCAAAAGCCAATCCAGCCGCGCGTCTAATCTGGGAAAAAAGTTGATCAAATAAATGCTCAATTAATTGCGACCTTTTTCTCGTCTTTTTTTCTCTGACTCTCTCCATTCCCACACTCTTTTCCTAGGTCGTCATTTATAGAGCAATTAATTGCGACCTTAATTGCGCAGCTTTTGCTCGCCATTTATGGCGAGGAGGTCAGAGAAAGACGAGAGAGTGTGTGTTTTGAAGAGAGTAAAAGGTGCCCCATAAATGGGGACCCTTTTCTCTCTCTCCTGTTTACACACTCTCTCGCTGTTCTCTAACTCTCGTCATATATTGTCGATCTCCTTATATATC
>LS924595.1:98253-124140 GCA_900490955.1 Micoletzkya japonica | reverse complement strand
TGCGGTTTCCGACTATTGAAATGCAAGATAAAGTAAAGTTCTTGTGAATGCAGTGCAAGAAAGGAAGGAAGGAAGGGAAGGCAAAGGGACTGCTTGATGGGGAGGGCCGGCCGGGAAGGACAGCATTGGTATATTTTCGTTGATCTGTCGTTGGTATATTTTCGCGAGCGAGAGGCGAGAAGGGGGGGGGGTGCCGTTGTTATATTTGTATACCAACATGTTGGTATAAAATATGCATGATGGGTTTCATGGTATATTTGCATACCAAATAGTTGGTATATTTTCGCTCAGTGTAACGTGCGGTTAATTGATTGTGAGAGACAAGAGAGGAATGAAGAGACGCAGAAAGAGAGGAATCTTTGCACAGCTTTTTCTAAGCAGCGGCGAAGTTTCCTAGTTTCAACTTTTTACTAGGAACTCAGGACACACTCAGCGAAATTTCACTAGCCCGCTAGGGAATAATTCCCTAGCACACGATACCACAGCGAAAATTCCCTAAAAATTGAGCCTCCCCCTACGGTTTTTAGGGAATTATTTCCTAGTGGGTTAGTGAATTATTTTCACGGTGGTAGCGTGTGCTAGTGAAATTTCGCTCAGTGCACTGTGAAAGCTTTCCACTGATGTTAAAAAGCATGGGTGAAAAAGTGGTCGGTGGGGGCCGTTAAATAGGCCTACCCATCAAGCAGAAGACGAAGTAAAAAGGCGTGCGCAGCAGGGTGTTGGAGGTGGTGAGTAGTCGTACGATGAGGTAGCCGTACGCCAGGCAGAGCACGGGCTGCGCGACGTTGTTGGACAGACGGGAGATGAAGGCGAAGGTTTCCATGAGGCTGAAGAGTTGGAGTGCGACTATCATAGTTCCATCACAATAGATATAGAATGGAATAAAAAGATCCGTCAGTTTATCTTTCCGAATATAAGGCGAGAGAGTGTGCAAAAGTGAGAGAATTAGAGTCATTTTGGAATGACGGAGTCGTGTGTCCAAATACGCTTCACCCCGCCTTCATCTTGAGGCATGACATTGGGAGGGTGGGCGCGTCCAAATACGCGGTAAGGGCACGGAGTCGTGTGTTCACCCCGCCTTCATCTTGAGGCACTATATATGAGGGAACGGTGAAGAAAGAGGATGAAAATTAAGCATAGCGGTGAAGTTGTAGGGAGATGGAGGCGAACGTTTCCTTTTGACTGAAGAGTAGAGCCTTCCATTCGGGTCCTTTTGATGGTTAGGTTTCACAATTAATTTATTATATAATGGGCCTACGGCTTGTCGTACTGTGGTGGGTGAATCACAACAACTGTCAAAAGACCCGAACGAAGTGCTCTACTGAAGAGAACGGATACAATATATTGACTCGAAATGAAACGAGATATGGAGGCGAACGCTTCCATGAGGCTGAAGAGAACAAGTCGTTTCAATTTAATCCCCCGATATTTACAATGCAACGATATCCGCCATTCTCGAAAAAGAAGCATAATATGAGGTGGAGCGAACGTGTCCATTCGGGTTGTCTTTTTGACGCTGGGTTCACCTTTACAATTCACAGTGCTCAAACATATTTACAAACATATTTATGTGCGGTTTTCAAATATCCAGGGATGAAATGCAGCATATCAATATGCGAAAAGTACACATTCTTGTGTGTGTGGATATTTATAGATGCTATGGAAACACAATCGAAAATAAGAGCGAAAAGGGTGCACACAAATGACACAGTGTTCTAAATGTTAAGCGAAAAAGCCAAAATGCAGTTATAATCAACTTCCTCCTCATGCGGCTATAGGATACGGTGTTTTCCGTGCGAGAGTCCTGCCAAAGCCAGGGTTAATTTTCGGCATCTCATTCGCTTAACATTTACACTGCAATCAGAAGATTGTGACGACGATATCAATGAAGAAACGATTCCGTCAATAGGATCGTTGCGGCGACTTCACGCTCTGCTTATTTTAAACTAAAGAAAAGAAGGGAAAGTGAAAACACGAAATTGTACGTTCACCAGGATAAGACAGCGCTCCTGTCACAATGAAAAAGGAAGGCCTCTACGCTTGAATAGCGAAACAATAAAGGTGTTGCTCAGCACTGCATACGCCTTATTCTTTGCACATCAAAGATAACTCACTAGCTATTCCACCAAACAGTATTGCAGTGCTTTCGTCACAACCCATCTGAATG
Organism: Micoletzkya japonica; assembly: GCA_900490955.1. Taxonomy (NCBI): domain Eukaryota; kingdom Metazoa; phylum Nematoda; class Chromadorea; order Rhabditida; family Diplogasteridae; genus Micoletzkya; species Micoletzkya japonica. Next base: position 121,973 of record LS924595.1, on the reverse strand, counting down.
CGCCGAAGATTCTCGTCTACACAGGAAAGCCGGAAATGCTGAATCATTGTTCTCATTCTCACTGTTGCACAACTCAGAACAATAGTGCTGAGAGAGCAAATCTCTCTCACTTACCGCAAAAAGACAATTGTGAAAAAGGAAGAATCGATGCACCGCGTAAGCAAACGTTGGCTCTCACAATCTAAGCTGATATTTGCGTGGACTACGGATAGGGAATATGCTTCGGCTGTTAACCCTATTTTGTGAAAGAACCCAGCTACAATACCTATCTACCACGCCTTCTGTTAGACGGACCATGGACTTAGCGCCGACGGAAACACGATTAGACAGCGTACATATTAGCACCCATGACACTGATAAAACTATCCTATCCAACAAGATTAGGTATATGTCAACTAATCTGCGCGTGCCTCTGCGCGTAAAGTAAATTATTGCATAAAACTGACTAGTTATTCTTCGATTCTTGTCACATTCCCTGAGGACATATGCTTTTACCCAACGCCAAACCATTCTTGTTTGAGTTTGGATTGCGGATAATTTGCCTGATCCCCTTATCCTCCTCTCCTCATCCCGCCTCGAGGGCCCCTCCAGGAGTGCGACTATGGAATGAGATAGTGCGATCAGGCACGCCGAGCGAGCGGAGAACAATGAAGAGATGCAGAGATGTACCGAATGGAAATGCGAAAAGCCTTCTCTCCCGATTTTGCCAACAGTACTCCCCTCCCCCCTCTTTTCTTCCCCTCATTCGTCATCCCTGCGCTCGCCCCAGACGGTCGGGTCTCTCCCTCGCTCTCTTCCCCCACTATCTCCTCGTCCCCCGTCACAGTCAGTCCCTCCTGACTCGTCCCATCGTCTATTCACAATCCACGATGTGTTTCGGAAAGAAGAAGAACGCTCCAGGTCAGTTTGCCTAGGGGATAAATAATGGTGCGTTCAGTGTCGAAAAGGGGGGGTCAAAAATCCTCGATTATTTGCTCTGATTCTTAGTTCACAATCCACGAAAAGCGGTAAGGCTTAAGGCTTTACCTTGAAATGTATGTTGTTCTTCGTCGACGATCGAAGAGAGCGGTTATTCCTTTCTGTCTTTCAAGGAAAAGGGGTCGGGTCCCTTTCATCTTTAGCAAAAGCAGACCGCTTCTCATCGAATGTCAACAAAGAATCGCAGCAAATAATCGAGGATTTTTATCTCTCCCCCCCCCCTCCCCTTCGACACCGAACGCACCATAAAGGCATACAAAGTCCTTGAAATCGCCTTCAAAATCCGCACGCCCTCTGCGATTAGTTGTGCAAGCAGGCTTGTTCCGTATATCCCTTCGGAAATCTGCTCCTACCGTAATCCGTCGTCCTTTCAGCGAGGGCACATTCTCTCGCGGGCAAGCCGCCGGGGGCCGCGCCCTCGAGCGTCATGAAGTCTGCGGCGGCGCCCGCCGCGTCCGCATCCGGAGCGGTTGCCGCACCGGCTGCCGCACCGGCTGCCACTCCGGCTGCCGCTCCGGCTGCCGCTCCGCCGTCCGCGGCCGCCACTCCGGCTGCCGCTCCTCCGCCGTCTGCGGACGCCGCACCTCCGGTAGGTCGCGGGCAAGAGTTAGGGTTGGGAAGGAGGGAAGCGCTAGGCGAAGACTTCCCTTCGATTTTCTCATTGAACGTCGTCGCTAGTTGCTTCCTGTGACGACCCTAACAATGAGCTAGGCCTTGCGCAAGCGCAGCATTTAGTATTAAAGGAAAATGAACGCTGAGAGAGCTGCACAGTTCTTTCCGCTAACCACCGTAAAACTTCAGCCGGAGCCGGAAATTGGCCCAAGCTGGCATTTTGCCAAGAGAGTTTCACTGTATTTTGCGGAGTGCGCTGCAAAGATTTCCCAACGTTCGTTTTCCTCCAATACTACATTTCCGGTACATAGCTAAAGTGGATAAAAGGAGAAAGGATAGCGACGACGCGGTTTCGGTTGTTACAGGAGGATAAGAAGCCCGAGGACAAGAAGTCCGAGGCGGAGAAGAGGGCGGAAGACAAGCAGGAGGAGAAGACGGGAAAGACGAATACCGAGGATAAGGTGGGGGTGGAGGCTAGAGCGCGACTAGCGAATGAGCTAATGCGATCAGGCACGCCGATAGAGCGGAGACGAATGAAGAGAATGAGATATGGAGAGAATGTAAACGTATTCGATAGTCGCACTCTAGTGGAGGCCGGAAACTGCATAGGCCAAAGATGCTTTCCGTGCGACAAACCCTAACGAAGGCAGGCCTAATTCTCAGCATCTCGCTTGTTTAATGGCGCCTTCAGTGTCAGTATCAGAAGGAGGGGGGAAGTCGAAAAGCCTCCAGTATTCGCTACGATTCTTTGTTGACCTTCGATGAGAAGCGGTCTATTTCTCTGAAGCTGAAAGAAACCCGACTGATTTTTCAAGATAGGCAGCAAAGAATAACAGCCTTCTTCGATCGTCGACGACGAATAACGGATAATTCAAGGAACATCTGACCGCTTTTCATCCAAAATCAGCTAAGAATCACAGCAAATAATCGAGGATTTTTGACCCCCCCCCCCCTCCGGCCTTCGACAGTGAACGCACCATAACATTAGAGCATTCCATTCGGGTCTTTTGGATGTATATGTTTCATACATCATTCATAGCCATGACGCGTCACGTTACCAAAAGAACTGAAGCATATTGGTCAAAACAGACCCGAATGCAATGCTCTACATAACATGTGCACTAGAGAGCGACGAGGGAACATGTGTTCTTCTTCGAACAATTAATTATCTTTCGGTCGTTGTTCCTTTCATACGGTTGTTCGAACAGCAGTCCCGTTGTTCCGCTCAACTCATTCGAACAACGGGAGGAGTGCGGGGCGGCGTTCGAACAACTGCCGCGCGTCTAATCTGTCGAGATTGAATCGCAAGCAACTAGAGTTCTGCAATCGAGTCCTTTTTGTGCCCATGTTTCATGCATCACTTATAACCGCGACACGTCTCGTGACCAAAAAGAATGAAACATATTGAACATTATAGATTACATTACATATTGAACATTATCCTTTGCTGTTCTCAAAAACTTTCAATTGTTGGCTGAAAGGACTCGATTGCAGAAGTAGAAACGAGAGATCGCATATTAATTCGCAGTTAATGAGTGAGATTGAACGCGCGGAAGTTCCCTCGTCGCCCACTAATGTGCACCGCTGTGCTGTGAGAACGCCGTGCCGAACGGTGGATCACAACTAATAGGGTTGGCAAACCGGATCATTCTCCTGCGGTATCTTTCATCATGTATTCAAGAATAAAGGGTATACAAGAAACTCCATCGTGAAGGATAACCGTGAAATAGGGCCCAGCTATTTATCGTTTACAGGCAGATGGCAAGGACGACGAGAAGCAGGGCGGATCGAAGATGGAGGGAGCGAAGAAGGACGAGGAGAAGGAGGGGGTCAAGGATATTTCGAATGTTGTTTTTGTAATACTTACGACTACAATTATCACTTTCATATTGAAAATAGCTAAGGATAGCGGAAAAGAAGGCGGGGGTCAGGGATATTTTGAATAATGCATTTATAATACTTTTGAATATTGCATTATATACATAAGACTAAAATTTTCAGTGTCATATTAAAAATAATTATTCCGTTAGAGCATAGAGCAGAAGAAGGCGGGGGTCAGGGTGTTTTTGATATTATAATATTTTTACATATGATTACATTATCTTATGCAAAAGTTTGCTTAGAATGGTGGTAAACCATTGAAAGCTAATTATTGACTCAAAGATGGACGACAAGAATTAAGGATGGGGAGTCAGGGTGGTTTTGTATATTATAATATTTTACAAAAAAAATGATCAGCTTACAATTATGAAGATGAACATAATAGTCAACTTATTCAGTCCAAAATGGAGGAAAAGAAGGAGGAGGAAGAGGAGAAGAAGGAATAGAACGGCGGACTGCAGAGGGATTACTGTAGTGCATTACTCGAGTCCTCCACAGTACTTATTCTAGAAAATTTGAACCTCGCGCGTAAAATTCAAATACCTGATTTAATCAAGGCTCGAGTAATCCCTATTGCCCTACTCCCGAACACTCCTTGACTCTTCCCATCTTGATCTTCCCCCCCCCCCCCTGTGTGATGAAGTGAATAAAGATGGATTTGCAGGAAATAATATTTATCAACGCGCGAAATTGCACTTTTGGCTGTAGACTTATGCTAAATAACGCAAGTCCAATCAAGAATGCACGGAAAAAAAATTTAAATGCGAGGACCGACAATACTAGGGTATGAAAACAAAGTAAGATTTATCTCTTCATTCTTTCATGTCATAACTCAATCATTCGATCTGATAGTGCAATTAAATTACTTGGTTTTCACACCTTAAAGGGCCCCTCCAGGCAATATCTACCATATGCATTTTTCTACATCATTGGATAGCCCTCAATGCCCTGAATCTCATCCTCTCTCCTTTTTAGTTGAAACTTCGCCGTTGCTGAGAAAAAGCTGTGCAAAGATTTCTCTCGCTGCCTGCGTCTCTTCATTCCTCTCTTGTCTCTCACAATCAATCAACCGCTCTTAATTGGTTATCTCTTGGAATGAATAAGATGGTTGGAAAGGAGGGACCCTTTAAACCAAACGACGAGTTATTTTCGTTTTCTCATTACACCTCGGCGTAGGCAAACAATGAAATTGTTTGGTGCCTTTTCCACCCCCCTCCTCCCAAAAAAAACTTACTACCTAGAACATTCAATTCGGGTACTTAGAGGGTTTGAATACCAAGTGCGATTAGCGTATTTATCGTCCGACTCTCTTCATTCTTTTAAGCTCTTCATCACTCTCTCGGTCTCATAATGCGATTAAACGGCTTGGTTTTGAAACCCAAGAACCAACCATAGGTTCATGTTTAATTGATCGTCAAGCACAAGCATCAGCAGTACCCGAATCGAAGGCTCTCTGTATATGTGGTTGAGAAAAAAAAGTTCCGTCAGTTGTCTCATTCCTACTTCCGACGAGAGAGCGGAGCGGTATGAAGAGAGTGCAGAACAAGTAGGAATGAGTTTACTGACGGAACTTTTTCGTAAATAATATCTCACAATAAGAAGAAGTTGTTCCGGACCCATCGGTTAAAGGGCCCGCCTGAGCACTTTATGACCTCCCTCGTTTTCATGTTCATCGTAACGAGCATCTGAGATAACCTATGAATCCCCGTTCTTACCTCTTCTCCCTTGTGAGGGGATAATGAGGAGGGTCTAAATATACAACGTTACATTGCTCTTCAGGGAGCGCGCGAATACGAATGTAATTATGCAATTACGGTGAGAATGAGCGCTCATTCCGCTCAGTCTCTCCCTGCGCCGAGCGGTCGTTTTCTTTTCTATCACTTCTATCACTCCTTTACGTTCCTTTCTACAAGATCCTTCGATTGGTGGAAGAACCTGTGATTTGAACAATACAAAAGCTGAAAGAAGGACTTGAAAATGTTCAAAAGACTTTGTCACCTATGTAATACGGGAGTGTATGAATGTGGGATGTTTGATCAATTATAGGAGAACAAGCAAATCTTTTATCGGAGTAAAACAACGATAGAATAATGTGTAGTAAGTTTGTCCTTCTATCTACCGTACCTACCTTCCCTCCCCAACTCTCCTTCTACCTACCGTACCCCACTTCCTTCATCAGCTCTCCTTCTATCTACCATATCCTCGCGTTCAACCTCGTCTCTCCTCCCTTATTGTTAGCCCCTTTCCCAGCTCGTCTTTCCCAGACCGCTTTCAAAGAAAAAAAGTAGAAGGTGTCCGCCACCAGAAGAGTCGAGGAGTACTGCAAGGGAGAATTATGTTATTCCTATGCTACGCCTATACCATTATTTGTCTTTTTCGTATGTTAAGTCACCAAGCGTGCAGCAAGGAGTCTAGAAAAATAGAGCGTAATTTAGGGAGCCCGAATGAAGAATACTAACCATAGTAACGCAAGTAATTTTCAAAGCGAAACGATTTAGTTTTGCGGCGATCTCCAAACACGGACTGTACCAGCGTTATTTCAATTAACGCATAAACTAACTGATCCACGACCCAATAATAAAACCCTTCACACCCCCCGCTGGCTTGGCTATGCACTGGCCTCTCTGCAATTGATTCCCAACGATCCAGACGCTCGTCCTCCTCCGCGGCCGGGGCGCCGAACGCCTGAATATTCCTCACAAAGTACCAATATTCTCTTGTAATTTATTCATATTCCTCTTTAAAAACCTCCAAAGAATTGAGTTCACTTGAATCATGACATACTGCTTAGAAAATCTATCTTTGCACACTGACAGTATTATTAGTGATTTGCGTTGCCTATCTACCTACATTTCAGGGTTTCCTGATCGTTTTCAGTTTTGATAGAAAGAGAAAAAAGAACTAGAAGACGGGCTTCCAGGAGCACCACTAAGCTTCTGGGCAAATAACACTATTGTTTTTCCTAAATACAGCCAAATGCGGAAAAGCGAAGTAGGTTTTTTTTCTAATTGCGAGCCGAATCTTGCAAACACTGGCCCACAGATGAAACAAAATGAAACAGAGGAAGCTTTCCTGATCCCGAACGGCCGGTCGCCCACTATCCAAAACGACGTCTTCTGGGCCAGCCTCGCTCTTGCCCTTGAATTTGCCCACAGTACGAAGAAACCTGCAGCGAAGTTGTTATCGTTGAATATAAAAGAGATAAAAAATGGTAGTACGATGAGATTGCGGTGAAAATAAAAAAAGAAATAAATGCGGTGAAAATAAAAAAAGAAATAAATGCGGTGAAAATAAAAAAAAGAAATAAAAAAGAAATAAATGCAATACTTTGACGCGAATTGCGCGATGCAAAAGCACGTGCTAATACGTTCGCCTCTACCTAAATATAAGGGCGATTAGTCACGGCAGACTTGCAGGGAAAGCGCAATCACAACAGCACGGTTCAGGCGATATAGCGAGAGCATATGAAGAGACAGCGCACCGTTTTAAAAAAAAATCATACTTGTCATTGTCCACTCAAGAAGTGATGAGAAAAATTAGAAAAAAAATGGCTCATCCAGTTTTTTTTTGTAAATTGATAGCATTTGGCCATTGGCGCAATATCAATCGATAGTGAAACATAACGAAGACCCGATTCGAGAATTCCAGTCTTCAATCCCTCACTATTCCCTCCCTCCCAGCCCGACCATGCCCCACACAAAGCCCTTTGTAGACACCACTTGGTCTCAAGTCTGCGAATCTGATTTAGTTTCCCCCCTCCTTTCCCCCCCTCAGGCACCTTCTTTTCCGCCTTCTCATTCTTCGCAGAGCGCCTGATTTCTCAAGGACCCCACGGGCGAGAGAGGCGCAATTAGGGTGGGGGCTAGGCATAAAGGGAAAAAGGGGGGACCACTTTGGCCGGAGTACGGTAGGGAGACTCTTTGTGCTAAATGGGACGCTAAGGTCCTGGCAATAGCATAAATAATAGAGATGTGCATTAGAGTTCTTTTGATGCCTATATCGCTTCTTTCATGCATCATACATAACCGCGAATGGTCTCGTCACCAAAAGCACTGAAACATATTGGACGAAAGAACTCGCATGCACATCTCTAATAAATAAGGAACATAGTCTGGGCAACTCTCAGCGGTGGACGGTAATTGCGGACCTGTAGCAGAATTGGGCTGGCAGGCCGGATCAGTTTCCAGAACTAGGTAGACTTCACTATGCGTAGAATGAGAGGCATATAAGTAACAAAAAGTCAAAAAAACCAAAGCCCTACTGCATAACACGTCCGTTTTCTTTGTTTCTTTTCCTGCTGTCCTCAACTTGATCTGGAACCTACCTCTACTCTGATTCATCACTCACTTTTCCCTCAAATCACGTCCAAGCACTTACTTCCCTTCATGTTCGCTCCCGCCTTGACATGCCATTTCTCTCCCCTCTTTAACCTACTCTCTCCCCCTTGGTCCCTTAATCCATCACCCTCACTCCCCCCCCCCTATCTCTCTCCAATTTCGCTGCCCCTCAGGCATCTCCCCTGCTGTGCCCGCAGGGCGCGCACAAAGAATGGAGGGAGAGAGGGCGTTATCTGGTCCGAGCATCTGCCGACGAACCACCGCACATTATATTTCGCGGATGAGCCCACAAATCCGAACTAGAACAGAATCGAGTAATTTGGACGGCTATCCTTCACATGATTCAGCAAACTGGCCATTCGTGGAGCTGGGAATTGGAGAAATGTGACGCACGATTTAGTCCGCTTCACTAACCTTCCGGTTTTACACGGGAGGTAGAAACCAAATTTATCTAGGTTAGGTAGTATTGCAGGCGCATCGCGTCTGTCCATCACCTATTCAGACATCTGCCGTACTCCATCCCCGACTGGGCTCGGCATTATGCTATAGTTGGCAGCCCCGCCGGAACCCTCTTCTCCGCTCATCTGTCCACTACCCCACGGCCCGCGTTATCGCGCCCCACTCCTCCGGACGTCTTTGCGTTTACTGCGCCTTTACGGCCTTTCATCGGAGAAATATGAGAAGCGAACTGAGCGTTTGAGACAGTCGTCACTTATAGTGGAAGAAACCGGTCCGTCAGTGGCTTCCATTCCAAAATGAGGCGTCTAATTCTCTCCCTCTGGCACACTCTCTCGCCGTATATTCGGAATGATTTTCCGACGGATCTTTTTAATCCACTATACTGTGCTTGAGAAAGACGAGAGGGCTTTTGACGAACTAGCGAAATTCGGACGACGGAAATGTTTCGCCAATAACGCTCGTCAAGAGAGTTGTTCTCATATGTTGCGCTGTTCCTTTACAGTCTCAACGGTACGGATCGCTGCACTATGACAGACTTTTATTGTCATTAAAAATAAACACATTCATTCAAGACCTATGCATATTTCCACGATGCTGAATCGTCTTGACCCCCCCCCCACCCTTCCTGCCAACGTTCCATCGTTATTATTGGCGAAAACGTTCCGTCAGTTAACCCATTCCTACTTCGTCTGCACTCTCTTCATACCGCTTCGCTCTCTCGTCGGAAGTAGGAATGAGACGACTGACGGAACTTTTTTTCCTCAACTATATCCCCCTCCTTGTCTACCGTACGCCCTACATCACTCAATGTCTCTCCAGAGAGAGTCTCATTCACAGGAGCATCGCCAGTATCGCGAGAAGTGGGGTGGGGGGGCCTAGGCGGGTCTCTCCCCTCCGGGCAAGAAAACTTAGGGGGGGGGAGGGGCTTCGCCCCCTCGTCAAGCACCCCCCTCCGAGACCCGATTAACAGCCCCCAAGGCAAGGCGCCCGAGGCGGGAGCGAGAGTGAGAGGGAGAGTCGAGAGTCTCGCACCCTCTGCTCTCCTCTCAGGCGCTCCGGATTACGGTAGGCATACACTTGGCGGAAAGGCAACTTTCTTGCTCCTATGAATAGCATTTTGTCTGGTGAAACAGTTCTTAGCTTTGCTTTATATAGATAGTCAGCGAGTTCGCATTTTCACTTCACCATCAACGCTATAGGCATGCCAGCATCTCGTTTTTTACATTGTACAGATTTAGCGGCTGTAATGGACGAGCTCCGGCGTACAGTAGTGGAGCAGCTGCTCCAGTGGCATCAGTCGATGGCCGGGGCCGGAGCCGGAGCCGGAGCCGGAACCGCGGCCGGAGATCCGGCCGAGCCCGGCGACAGCCAGCCGGCCCAGGTACGGTAGCCCTGATTACGGTAGTCCTTCGGCGGAGGGAAAGGTGAAAAGCGTACGAAGGTCTCAGTGTTCGAGAGTGTCGCTGTCCGCCGTTCGGAAAAGGCTGGACGATCCAATGCAGCGCTATTTCCACTAGAGCCTAACTACATCACCCGTGATATGCCCCCTTACAGACTATCCAGCGTATAGCCGACCGCTATACGTTCTTTTTTCAGGAAGGCTCTCCGCAAGACTCGCGGGCAACCACTCCGTATGAGGAGGCAGTGGCAATAGGAAACGAACCGTCGAGCGGCGTCGAGTGTGTGGTGTGCGGGGACAAGGTGAATAGATATATAGGTGCAAGGTTGAGGAAAACGTTCCGTCAGTCGTCTCATTCCTAATTCCGATAAGTGTGAGAAGCGGCGTGAAGAGTCTAGAGAAAGTTGGGATGAGCTTACTGTCGGAACCCTTTCGTCAATAATACCAAGATGTGTGCATTGTTTCGATTGAACGTGAAGAACTCACAGGCCAGCGGCAAGCACTACGGCCAGTACTCGTGCGAGGGCTGCAAGAGCTTCTTCAAAAGGTTTCAGCTTCATTTGCCTTCTTATCTGTATTTCTGATCTTCACGTGCTGCTTACTTGAATATTTCCTCTTATGTCACGCTCTCACCTATTGTCTATTCTTATGCCTTCATTATGGGCACTCCTCACAGCCTGCTTTATTAGTTGTCACTTTCACTTGTCTATGGGATCATTCCCAGATTTAGAGTATGCGGTCCTTTGATGGTTATGCTTTGCCCTCTCATAAATATTCCTCCTAGGGTTGGGAAAGTAAACTTTTTTAATTAACTAATGTGAACGGTTTACTTTTGTAGACTTTTTTACCCGCTCTACTGAGATCCTCTACAGCAATATGAACGCTCATAGTCCACGTTCCCAACCTTAATTCCTACCTATTTGTACTGCATACTAGCCCTGCCTACCCCATAGTCCGCCATGATTAGCCCATCAATCTCTTCGCTCGGTCGTCCATGGGGTCTGTCCCATAACCCTTCTCTAGCCCCCCCCCCCGTTCTCTCATCGCATCCCATACATCTTGCCTGAGGCACCCCCTTTCCCGCCCATCAAGCGTGGACCTCCTGACAATGAGAGGTGGCCTCCTTATTGCCTCCCGGATGGCTTCGTATTTAGTAGCCCCCTAAGCTATGGCTAAGGATTCTCTTTTAGGTGCGTTTTTCCAGTTATATTTCGCGCTTCAACAAATACTAGGACATGTCACAGAGGATGAGCACTGAAATAGATATTGTGCTTTCGAAAATGTTTCACAGCGCACATAAGTATAGGTAATACTTGCCAGCGCAATTTTTTTCCCTTTATATATTTAAACGCTAAAACGACATATCAAAGACTGCAAATATAGTGAATAGAAGATCAAAGACCACAAATCAAAGATCAACGATCAACGATCAAAGATCAAAGATCAAATTTCAGATCGATTCGTCGCTCGCTGTCCTACTCGTGCCGGGGTAACAAGTCGTGCACCGTCGACATCCACCACAGGTTGGCCAGAGATCAGTGATAAAAGATCAGAGACCAGAGATCAAATATCAATCCACAGGAACCAGTGCCAGTTCTGCCGCCTGAAGAAGTGCGTCAAGATGGGCATGCGGAAGGAGGGCACGAGAGGTGAGCAGCGCATAAAGTAATTTGATTTTCTTGTTTTTTTATGTTGAAAAAGCTTAGGGCCGAACGATTTCGCTCCAACGTGCGCCATACTCCGCTTAACAGCGTAACAGAATTATGAAGCAGAAAGCTAATTGCACGAAAACTTTATTATTATTACGGTTGCTCAAAACGTTCCGTCAGTCATCTCAGTGGGGCGGTACAGAGAGAGTGCACACAAGGTAAATATCGAGGAATGACGGTTACTGACGGGAAGGTTTGCGCCAATAATATATTAGGGAGCGGGAAACGGACCATTTTCATGGTTATGTTTCGCCTGCCTGTATGGACAATAGCCATTTATAAAGGAAAATGAAACGTAAGAGGAAACTTGGTCCGTTTCCCGTTCCCTATGATAATATCTATAATAATATCTATAGGCTCCCTATGATATACGCGCCGTACACACAGAAAAATCCGTGCTCTATTTGGCACCTTGATATGCTCGTTTTCGCCCCTGGACATATATGGGCCCCATGGAGCACATCATGTGCTCGATTGGACACATTGGGTGCTCCGTGCGGCACATTATATGTCCAGGGGGGCGAAAAACGAGCACATATTTTGGTCTGTGTCTTGCAGCCGGGCACCGAAACCGCCTTCTCCTGCCGCCCTTCTTCGTCCTTCCCCCCTCGGACCACCTCCGTCTCGGCCCACCGCCGCTGCCCTTTCTGCCCTTTCCCGGTCAGATCACAATTAGAGCATATACGATTCGTCGAGTCTTTTTGATGAATAAGCTTCATCCGAATCTATATAAACGATGGGCCTACCCGTTTATATGTAGCGCCTGAAACACAACCGCTTCGACAACGCGAATCGTATGCTCTAATCGCAATGCTCCAAATGTTAGAGGAGCACTCCGCCGAGGAGGCATTCCCCCCTTTTTTGGCAAATCGAAATTCTAAGAGAGTTATGGATGGAACACAGATACACACAGTCAGACAGACAGACAGACGGACAACATTTGCAGTGATTTGCTAGTAAGAAGTGAATATTGCCATCGGCGATTGACTTAACGTTTGCCTCAACCATACCACTCCATGTTCACTGAACATTGTTCATTGTTCATAACATTGTTCACTGAACTGAATATTGTTCAGGTCTCTTCGGCCTGCCCTGTCCATCTTCGCTTCCCCCGACACTCCTCCCCTCCTCCTCCTCCTCTCCCCTCGCCGCCCTCTCCCTCCTCCCCCCTCTTCCGTCGTCCCTCATCTCCGGAACTCCGCCCCTTCCCCTGACCCTCATGCATCTTCTCACGGCCGAACTGCCCTTCAAGCAAGGTACTCGGAGTACGGTAGCTGGAGTACTAAACATTGATGAGATTATGGTATTGTGTACAGATCACATCGGCGCCCACACTTACAATAATCAATTCCAAGAAGGCTACGATAACTACATGGGAAAACCAGAAATATCACACTAAGCTACAGTAGTCCATTCTAAGCAGGTTGCGATAACTACAACTACGTGTTAAACCGGAAAGGGTCCGCTAAATATAGTAATCCCAGGTTACGGTAGTCCGGATACGGTAGACGAGGCAAGGGAAGTGGCGGGGCACATATTGACCACGGCCGTACAGTGGGCGAGGAGGGTGTGCTGCGTGCTGGCGGATGGGACGCAGGGTGATATGGTGGGTGAACGGACCTACCTACCTAGACACTGGTTTGCCTAGTATTGCTACCTAGATAGTGCGCTACATGTTGTTGGCCAATATTATTGACGAAAAAGTTCCGTCAGCAAGCTCATTCCTACCTTTTTCTGCATCTCTTCATACCGCTCTATTCCAAAGAAGAAATATGATTTAGTGAAAAAGGGTCCAGATCACAGCATTCCAAGCGTCATAATAGCGAATAGCGGTTTTAGCGCATAGGATCCGATCCTGTAGGCGAAGCAGTGAACGAAAATTGTTTAAAAAAATTTTAAAAAAATAAAAACTTAAGTGCGCCACTATGAATTCAACAAGTTCTGCAAATTTTGTGCCGATTGGTTTAGCCACGCTTAAGAAAATCCAAAAATAGTGGTAATTTCGCTATTAGCCACATTGTTCACCGGGCGGAATGCTGTGAGATTCATTCTAATATATTTTTTTCAGCTGTCTCTCGTCCGGGCCGCCTGGCCTGCTCTGTTCCTGATTCAGCTCGTGGCCTCAGGTATAGTGGAATAAACGGCGATCCGTCAGCACCTTCCGTTCCAAAATTAGTCTAATTCTCTCACTTTTGCACGCTCTCTCGCCTTCACAGCATTCCGCGCGGTGAAGACCACTAATGTTGCATTTTCTCAAGAGTGGCTGAACCAATCTACCAAAAATTTCAGAGCTATTAGAAATCGTAGCAATGAACTTAAGTTTTCAAATTCATAAGTTTTGGTTCACTTAGTCGCCTACAGGATCAAATCCTATGTGCGGAAACCGCTATTCGCTATTAGAACGCTTGGAATGCTGTGCAGTGTATTATGTACTCCTTTGAACATATAAATTTTAATGCAATAATGGCTCAAAAATATCATCAGAAAACCATGCGCAATGTATTCTTCTTTTGAAGGCAATCCAACCCTACTGTCCAAGCTGCAGTCGCCCTCGCGGAGTGAGGAAGGGACGGACAGTGAGGACGCGACGAGTACGCCCCCTCTGGGGGAGGAGGAGGAGGACGGGCTGGTAGTGCAGGTAAACGATAGAGCGGACGAGTATTCTGACAACATTGACATAAATTAAAGCTATATGTGGAGCTGTAGGTTCATACATTGAAGCTGACTCAGAGAATAGTCGACCGTTTTATACAGAAATGTGGAAATCGCGCAGTTGCTCTTGTTCTAGATAGTAGCCCCTTGTGCTGCCCTTCTCCTCTCTATGCACTGCTTTTTTCATGCCTCAGGATATCCGCAAATATGACTACAGTTTATGGAACGTGAGCAACGTCCTCCCTCTATCAGGCGCAGCTCGACCGCCTTCTCGCGTGCAGTCTGGACGCGGTAGAGCTCGTCGCCCTCAAGGCCCTCGTCCTCTTCAATCCCGGTATGCATGGGTCCGAGGAAAGGGGGCTCCCTCTCGTCATTCCCATTGCCGAAAAGAGCGGGGAACTACGCGTATCGGTCATCACTTCATCAATGCGATATAGTCAGATCAAGGGTGATGAAAATGAAATGGTGGTGTCGCGGAGGTGCGGTGCAGACGAGGTCGCGTATCGAATCTTGGAAATTCCTCTATGAAAGTCTTCACCGTGATCTCAACCTCAATAAGCGCATTTGCTCTCCGCTATTTATTAAACGGAAAGAGTGCGCCCAATTCCCGAAATTTCACCACCAAACAGCATCTAGTGAACCGTTCACCACACAAATTTCACAAGCTCGCTGGGTGAATTTTGTGCGCCCTTCACCAGCGGTCTGGTGAAATTTGTGTGGTGGATGATTCACTAGGTGCTGCTGTTTGGTGGTGAAATTTCGCTCATTGTCGCCTGTCCACCGCCCGTGAAAGAGACTCATAAGAGACGCTAAACGATCGTTGGCAGGCTCTTTATTCACGACTTGGGCAGATGATGCTGATGATGACTTGATGGGATGGGGAGGATGTTACGAGGGAAAGGGGGGGGATAGATAGAGGGAGAGCGAGAGAACCCTCCGACTCCCCTCATAAGTGTCTTTCGAGCCATCTTACATTATACTCCGAGCTCGTAAAATGGCGTCCACATGAGGCATCGCCTACAGTAGGATCAGGCGGCGCGGAAGTTGAGAGGGGGTTCTCCCCCCCCCCCCTCCTCCTCCCCTCCCCTCCCCTGTCTCCCTCGCTTCCATTTCCCCCACCCCCTTATCTCCTCGCCCCATCTTGACATGTCAACTGGGGGAAGCTTTTTGGAGGGCGGGAGTAAAGGAGGGAGATAGAGATAGAGAGAAGAGAAGAGGGGTTAAAGGGAGAAGAGAAAGCAATGAGGGACAGGCCCGACACTCCATGGGGATCCATCGGTAATCCCAAGTGGAAGCAGGGACGTAAAGGGGGGGGGGGGCAAGTCGTGCCTGGGGCGGAATCTACCCTATATTTAATGAGAAAACAGATTTGCTTAGGAAGTATAGTAGATTTAGATGCGAAAAATCAGGAAGAATCGTAGAGCCTCTTGGACGTATGAAATAATCAAGAAAAACTCCGCTCACAGTGTTCTGACAACGGCGAAAATGTTAAGCGAACGAGATGCCCTGAAAAATAACCCTGATTTCGGTAGGAACTCTCGCACGCAAAACTCCGTATCCTAAGAATGTTGGCTCGTTCGCTTAACATTTAGAACACTGTGCGCTCAATATTTGAGCAACCACCTGGCTACCCTCCCAAAACCGCGTGAGCCAAGAATGCCCCTTGACTTTGAACTTTCTCGTCCAGGAAAGAGTCTTGGCGCGGGAATAAGGAGGGTGCAAACTACCTACCTAGAGAACTCCGGTCGTTTCCGCAGAAGTGTAGTGGAGTCCCCTGAATATATCGAAAAGTGTGTGGAAGTGTATGGAGGGAGACGTGCAGCACGTATTCAGCGGGTCTCTTTTAGAATGGAGCCGTGCTGAATGCCTGCTGCACGTCTCCCTCCATACACTTCCATACACTTTTCGATATATGCAGAGGAGTCCACTACACTTCTGCGGAAACGACCGGAGAAGGAGTCCACAGGCCCGGATGTGGTGGCCATCATGCCCCCCAAGTAAGCAATTCTTCGCAGTATCTGCTAAGAATTGCTTACTTTTGGCGCTGCGTGAGTTAGCTTTTTTCATGTGAAACACGGCTAAGCACAAATACAAATACAGTAAATCAACACGCAACGACAAGGACACAGACAAAGAAGAGCAAAACTATCATTCGCCAAAAGGGACAATTGGCTGCGTGCATAATGCATGTGAAAGATATGATACTCACAGCTAAGCGAAACGTCGCCTACCGTATACAATGCACGATATCAGTTTGCGATACCGACTGCTAAGCAGTAAATGAATAGTACATTTCTCACCAGGCCGCTATCTAGCTGAAGTGGTTGGGAAGTTTCATTCATGAAAAAGGAGATAGGTATAGTCTAGAAAATCGGAACGTATAATTCGCGATTCCGCCGCTACGGTGTTTAGCGAATTTTTCACGCTTTGAAACGATGCCATTTCATTCCAATACAAGTTGTCGGGAAGATGCATAGCTTTTTGAGACCAAGGCAACCTAGAGTTTCACATAGTAAAGATTATAAGTTGATTAGATCACTCTGTAGGGCACCGGAATCGGCGCTACACTGAGCGAAATTACCCCAGCCAGTCGGTGTACAATTTACCCCATAAGGCGTAAAGCTGGGGTAATTTCGCTCAGTGTACAAACGGAACGATTATATCTTTCCTTTTTCCCTACTATAGCCGTGCAGAGAACATGAAACAGCCAAAACGAAAAGTGAACATCAAGCGACCGTTTGTTTACGTTTTTTGCAAAGAGCGGAGCGTTGCAGATGCCCCGGGGTTGACGGAGGCGGCGAAGGTGGAGGCGGTCCGAGACAGAGTGAGGTGCGCCCTCAACGAGTACTACAGAGGGAGGAAGGACGACCAGGTGGGTACAGTGTATGAAAAAGATCCGTCTGGGAAAATCATTCCGAATATCTGGCGAGAGTGTGTGCGAAAGTGAGAGAATTAAACTCGTTTTGGAACGGAAGAAGCGTACGGATAGCCGTTTATTCCACTAGAAGAGGCTAATCTCTCGCCAATCTAATCGACTCTTTTCGGAATTCTATGCTTTGTGCAAAAATTGTCATGACCATTTATATATATTTATCCACGCTTACAGGAAAAGAAAGTGAAGAGACTAGGGTATGGTACAAGGTATAAACTATAAGCAGGCTAAGAGAGCTTAACTTGAAGCTCAATTACTTTGGCTCGAAAGGTAATTAGTAATGAAATTTCGAAAATACAAAGGAGTGAAATCGAGTAGGGAGAGAGTTCCAAGCAGATATATTACGGTAACCGAAGGAATGTTTAAACTGAGCTATTCTAACCAAGGGAACAGAAAGCTTAAAACGGTGTCCCCTGTGACCATGCTTTATAAGATCAAAGAAATCCACCCATGCCTGGTTGTGCCTAGTAACATGAAAGGTAATTGTCGATACTGACACCAAGGTACAGGCAATATTTCACTGCATTTCCAGTAGCCTTCTGCGTGAGAGTTCTTTTGATGCCTAGGCTTCATATATACATCATGCATAGCCGCGATGCGTCACGCCGCCAAAAACAAAGGAAGCAGATTGCCGAAAAACCTCTCGTGCATATTCACGGTATTCTAAATGTTAAGCGAACGAGCCAAAATGCTTAGGATACGGTGTTTTCCGTGCGAAAGTTCCCACCGAAATCAGGGTTATTTTTCGGGGCATCTCGTTTGCTTAACATTTTCGCCGTTGTCAGAATACTGTGTATACAATGCTCCGCCATCAAACTCTTTCCTGCTTTGTCTTGACTTTCTTCCCACCGCTTCGCTTTCTCGTCGGAAGTAAGAATGAGACTACTGACGGAACGTGTTTTCGTCAACCATAGGTATTACAAGTTCCACGAAAGTTGACAAAAAGTAAATACGCAAACGATTGCGAACTGTCTATGCAAATACGCGCGCTGATCTACTTCTTCGGCTCCAAATTTCTTGCAATTCTATTAAAGGGACAAGGAAGCCAAAAAAGATTGGCTTTCATATGAAAGTTTATCGCCTAAATAATATAACAACCAAAATCAGAGTGCACAAAAATTTCTACTTCGCGAGATATCCTAAAAATCGTTTCCCAGCCAAGGCGCAGTCTTACTGCGTTTAGCGCATAGTATCGAGGCAAATGGCATCGCGGTATTCCCGGAACAAATAAATATTTCTCGCTAAAGAAATTTTTTTAAAATATTTTTCAAAGGCTATTATGTTTATTATCGTCTAAGAAACATATTTTACAAGTATAACCATATTCGGTTTCAAAAAATTTCTCGCTTCCATGTCCCTTTAAGTTCTGCCATAGTAACACGTCAGGAGTCAATTGGACTGCGTAATCAGCGGGAATAGTTTGTTATTTCAATCAAAAGTATTAATTCGTTCCGTTTTTGTGGACAAATCCCGTGGAACCTGTAATATCTATCTCTAATTTCCAGTCTCGCTCCGGCCGCCTTCTCCTGCGCATTCCCTCACTGCGCACTCACGTCGCTCCGTCAACGCTCGAGAAGCTCCTCTTCCCCGAGGTGTCGTCTACTCAAAGTTCCTCCCGAGATTATCGCAGCTATACCTTTCTCTCCCGTGACATTCGGCTGCTCCCGTCTTCAACCAAAATCCACTGATCTTAGCAATATTTTGAGGACTAAAACCGACATTTTGAGAAACAAAAAAAACCTGGTTAAGGAAAATGTTCCGTATCCTTCCTATTACCGATAAGATCGTATGAAGAAAGTCTAGACTAAGCAAGAATGAGTTCATTGACGAAACTACCGTAACCCTCCCCACCGTTCCAGTCGCCCTGCACCTCGCTCGACACGCTCCTCTCCTCGCTCCTCTCACCCCTTCCCCCTCCTCTACCTCCCCCGCCCTCCCTGCTGCTTCCGTTTTTTCCTTCCTCCTCCTCCTCCTCTTCCACCCTTCCCTGGTCACCGTTCCTTCGTCTCCCTGCACCCTTCCTCTTCCCGCCCTTTCCCTTCCCCGCCCCCCTGACAGCTACAGTAGCCGCTACCGATGACAGTAGAGAGTAACCGAGAAATATCGAGTCCCGCTAATTTCTTCATAATTGAAATTATGTTGATGATTCTAATGATAATAGCTTGGCAGTCTAGAGTGAATATTGAGCTTTGTATATAGTGGACTCGGTTTCTCTTTCGATCGGATTTCACAAATATTCTTTAATCTAAAGTTTAAGTGAAGAACTTTATTGATGATTTTTTCGCTATATGGAATATCCAGAACATAGACAAAATACAGATTATATGATCTTGGTCTTCGCTGATTATCCAGAGTGTTGAAAGAGCTTGCAGAGATTGTTTACTGATGTACATCACATAGCATTTGACCGATGATCTTGATTATTATCGATTCACGATTGCCATGATTATTATTTGTAACTCGTCTAGTCGACCACGTTTCCGAGTGCTATGAAGCTTGACTGATAAACGATTCTTGTAATGCACAACGAACTTCGTAGATACACATTTTGCAGGCTTGTTTTGGCCAGAGAATTAATGACGAACAAAACGCACAAACAACTGCGCAAACAAGATGCGAATTGACCACTCCGTTGCATTGAATACGATGAGCAACGAAATATAAGATATTTGTTTTATTGGATATTAATACCGGATATAGTTATGTACAACGGACAGCAAGCGTAGACAGAATCATGACAAAAGCTTATTGCGTTATTATACAACTGAAATAAGACATAGATTAGGTAAGGCTGGAACCAGGAACATTGACATTCAAACACTGATGAAGACCTCCATTGATGGTAAGATGAGATGATGGCGAAAACGGTGACTTGCGTGCCTTTTTACTGTGAGTTGACGATCTTGTACACGCCCTGAAACATAAATACCGGTTTTTTTATTGATTTTCAAGTTGATTATCCTTGTTATTTTGATGAATTGATGAAAGCATCACTCTAGTTCACTGAGGTAGATATATGTTCATTTTCAAGCCCCAGAAACATAAAAAAATCTTCCGTACCTTCTCGCTCTTAGCGAGGCGAATCATCAGCTTGGGAATGGAGAGAGGCACGGGCTTGGAGACCGTTCCATCTAAATATACAAGCTTATTGCAAGATTACATGGAACGAAATTTACCCATTCATTAGCTGACCATAGAAGGTTTTTTATGAGTTTCCCAATTATTCATGGGTAGCTTATATACCATTTGTGAGAGGGCTCGGAGTCCTGATGGTGTTTTCGAGCGGTCGCTCCACCAGAAAATCGGTGGTTGTGTCCATTGGAGGGACCGCTTGTCCAACCGTGGAAATTGGGCTGATAGACTCCTGAAATTGCTTGGTTACTCATCATTCATGGGCAAAAGCACAAATGTGGCAAATAGATCTCAGCTGATTGTGGCTTGGTCAACCGGTTCATACGTGCATCGTTTACGTGCATTTTTGCCTCGCGTTTCTTCATTCGTCGACGCTCTCTCTGGGTGTGCGATGATGCAAATGATGTACTTTATGACCCCGTTGACGAGCCCTACGGCGAGTATTTCGGTACCTTGTTCGTCGCTGCTCTGCCATCTCCCGTACGACTGGCCGACGGTGTGAGATTGCTGAACAAGCCCTGGCTATTACTGACGAACAAGTTCCGTCGGGAAACTCATTCCTAATTCGTCTCCACTCTACTCATGCCGCCTCGTTGGAAATAGGAATGAGCCTACTATTTAACTGACCATTTTCCTCACTCATATTAGTCCCACAATGTTCTGGCAGCAGCATAAATGTTAAAGGAGCTGACCCACGAGTACGGTAGAATTTGAATTCTCGCGCTACCCTGATATTGCAATTTAGACCTTTCGCTCATATTTTCCGATCGTTCTTTTTACTAAAATGATCAGAACAATGTGAAAAATTGTTTTGGCAATAAACATATATCCAATTTTGTGAATACCCGAATTCGGAATACCCGATCAGGATGACTAGATCTTAAAAAAAATGACGTAAAGGGCGAGTGATGCCAGAAACTCGTGGTACGGCTCCTTTAAGCGAAAGAGATGTCGAAGATAATGCTGATTTCAGTATTAACACTCTCACGGAAAACATGTAATCCCTAATATAATATATTCGCTCGTTCGCTTAACATTTCGACGATGGTGGGACTAACCTCAGGCTGCCCCGCCTTCGCATCTCTTCCACGGTCACACGCTGAACCGGGATCGGGCCGCCGAACTGCAATTTAATTTTAAATTTAATTTTTTAGAGATCTTAGACATTTCCCGATCAGGGGAGTATCTAGTCTTACGTACTGTGACGAATCGTGGGAGAATACCGTTGCATCAAATCGGTCATTTCATCAACCGTGATCTTCTACATAACAATTAGTGTTGATAAAACGACCGATTTGATGAAATGGTGGTTTCCCACACAGTGTTCTGACAACAGTGAAAATGTTAAGCGAACGAGATGGCGAAAAATAACCCTGATTTCGGTGGGAACTCTCGCACGGAAAACACCGTATCCTAAGCATTTTGGCTCGTTCGCTTAACATTTAGAACACTGGGCCCAGAATCGTAGGCATTCACCTGCGCCCTCAGTTCCTTCTTGATCTCGTCCATCTGGTCGGTAGACCTCGCGTACTTTCGCTCTCCACGCGGAACCGCCTTGAACGTGGAGGCGCCCAGCTTGACGAGGCTCTGGAAGGCATTTCGTTACGGTTGGGCAAAATGTTCCGTCAGTTGCCTCATTCCTATTTCCGCGGAGAGAGCGAAGCCACAGGATTCTGCGGTATCAAAAAGCGAATAGCATAGCCTGAAAAAACAAAGTGTGAGTTATAAAATGTGCATGATGTTGTGATGGTTCTTAGATTTTGCTTTGGGGCATGATAGAGAAGCCCTACATTTTACAATCAAGATCGATCGTTTTCCGTGCGGGACCATTTGCAAAATCGCAAATATTAAAGGAAATGTCCAACGAAAAAAATCTTTATTGAGTTGGTCGTTGGAAACATAGCAGTATGGTCTAGACAACAAGATGAGCAAAAATCCCGATTCGAAACGGCTGTCTAGGCCTCAGAACGGCCATCTGAATGTGTGGGATACGGTAAATCTTGTGGGGTAGTTTGTAGTTTAGCCAAACACTCCTCTCCCAAAAATATACCTAGTGGCATCGCCTGATCTCCGCCGCTCTTACATCTACACACCTTCGCCCCTTCCCTAGCTCTTCCCTTCCTACTCCACGGAGAGCGAGAGCGAGCAGGCAATGCCAGGGGTTATTTAGCTAGTCGGTCTAGACTACAAACTACCCCACAAGATTTACCGTATCCCACACATTCAGATGGCCGTACTCATGCCTAGAGAGCTGTTTCGAATCGGAATTTTTGCTCATCTTGTTGTCTAGCCCATTTTACACCGTTCCCAATGAATAACTCAATAGCGATTGTTTTCGTGGGACAGTTCCTTTAAATTCGAACTACAGTTTCGCTTTTTGATATTTTTGGTTTGGTATATAATGCTGTGAAGCGGTGTGAAGAGAGTCCGGAAAACAACCGCCTTGTTCACTTATATGGAGCGTCACATCAATGTTATTTCCGTTTCATGCTAGAAATGTAGATAAATTTAAAAAGTAGGAATCTTTGACAAGGGAAAATGCTATTCAAACTGCTTGCCTGCAAATTGGCCGCGTGGCACTTCTTTCTGTTGGGCACGGTGGTTGAAGACTGAAAGGAGCGCGGTTAGCGGTTGCTCTTGCTTTCGGGTTCAAAAGCAGTGGAATGGACGCCTCCGATGGTGATTAATACATTTCAGATTCAGAAGCATTAGAAATCAACGTAAGTTAGAGCACCGGTTTGCTTTCAATAAGCAATGCTTACTTGCGATGCTTACCTTCTTGGCGAACGAGGGAGCCATAGGTATTGTTCGGTTGATCGAGAATGCAAGCTGCAATAAGCTACGTACTGGTGGTGAAACGTAGGACGCGCGGGTTTGAGGGGAGAGATAATGAATGCGCGATGTGCGGTCCTCTTGCGCTGCCTTGATCGGGTCATGCCGGAGGGGTGTAGGTGAGATCTGCTAGGGGAAGGGGGTATGCAGAGGAGGCATCCTTTACGGACGAGCGAGAGGTGATAGGACCCTCGCGATAGGAACGGGTCATGGGAAAGTGGCCTGGCCAGGGAAACTGGTCGGCTGTGAGTCCACGCTTCTCACATCGGTTCAATTCAGGAGTGAGAGGAGAGGTTCTTCTCGTTTTGGCTGCTTTCGCATAGGGATTGAATGATAGACGGACTTTTTTGCTTCATAAATATCTCTTTTCTCCTTTCTTATCCGCGAAACGGCTCATCCCATGTATAGCACCAATGCTCCGAATCATTTTATCGTTGATATGCCTCATTTTACATATGCCATTACAGAACGAAATATCCCACGGCGTGACCTTGGAGAATTTTTCCCCAAGAATTTAGCAGGGGCCACAGCATTCCGCCCGGTGAAGAATGTGTCTAATAGCGAAATGACCACTATTTTTGAATTTTCTCAAGAGTGGCTTAAAGGGACATGGAAGCCAAAAAAGATTGGCTTTCATATGAAAGTTTATCGCCTAAATAATATAAAAACCAAAATCAGAGTGCACAAAAATGTCTACTTCGCGAGATATCCTAAAAATCGTTTCCCAGCCAAGGCGCAGTCTTACTGCGTTTAGCGCATAGTAACGAGGCAAATGGCATCGAGCTATTCCCGGAACA